>JAFMPE010131739.1:0-10007 GCA_024759925.1 Ficus religiosa
CTTGGATTTTAACGGATTAGACCATGGATATTGTGATGATAATAAACAATTGATTGTTTATATTTTGTTAACTTTTCGTTAAATTTTTTTTGTTAACTAGTTATAAATTTTATTAACTTTTTATTTAAAAAAAAAAAACTAAGATGAAAAAGTATAAATGATTAGAGTTAAACTATAACGCCAAACGAAACTTAATTCTTGTTTCACTTTTCTGAACTACTTTAAAGAATTTCTTTTTTTTGGGTCATCTCAATGCCATTTATGGCTTTAGTTATTCTCATAATAACATAACAGATTAAAACAATTTGCAATCCAACAAATCCAAATAAAATGAAACCGTTTTGAGTCACTTTCATACGTCAAAGGTGTGAAAGCGTACTTTATTTTCGGTTGAGAATTCATAGAGGTGCACATTCGATGTGGTGGGGCTCAGTAGCTTTTGATGGCCCAGTGGGTGCAGCTGAATCTTCCATTTGGGCTTCCTCTGATTGAACTTTATCTTTTATTATTATTATTTTCTTCCTAATGAATATTTTACCTTTTATCTTTATTTATATATTAAAAAAATTAGTCAGAGAGTCATATTTTAAATACCTATTTACAATATGTTATTAAGATACGATTTATTATAAATATATTATTTATCTAAAATATTTTTAAAATGTATTCACTTTAAGTATTTATTAAAAAAAAAATGACCTATGTGATGTAATTTCTCGAGTGGGGATCAAAATTGCACCACGGCAAAAAGTTAATTTACTAATGATAGAAGAAGAAAAAGGACAAAGGCAAAAATGAATTAATATTTAATTTTTTTATTTAAGAAAAAAGCTCTATCCAAATATTTTTCTTTAAAAAAAAAAAATTAACTGTTCTCGTAAAACAATTACCACACATCATTTGCACTCGGAGAACAATTTTGAACTCATTTATGAGAAAACAATATTTGAGATCAGAAAAAATGACAGACAACCCCCCAAGATCTCTCTCCCATAGAATTTATTAATTTGTTTTCTGTAGAATATTATATTCTCTGAACTCTGACGAGCAATAATCTAACTGCTCCAAGTCGACCGTACAACTTTACCTTCTAACGAGCCTCTTCTCCATGTCAAGGAACATTAAAAAAAAAAAAAAAAACGGTTTAGTATTTTGTGCCTTGTTGACGCTTAAGTACCCAAAAGAAAAGGGAAAAAAAAAAAAAAAAAGTGTTTTGTGCCTTGTACTGGCCTAAAGATATAGAAAAAATAAAAAAATAAAAAAATAAAAGAAAAGATTAAATGAATCGATTTGTAATCTGTCTCCTTCATAAAACAAACTTCAAAAGCACATTTGAGGCACAGGCCTGGTTAAAAGGCTGAAAAATCAATAGGGAGCAAATCTTGACGAGAAAACCTGGGGAAATGCCGACATCAGCTATTTTGTCTTCAAGTGCTCTAATCTCGAGAAGTTTCATCACATGACTCACGGGAATCCCCGTCAGTCCTTATGCAATGTCACCTTGCCAAATTTGTACCATAACTGGTTACTTTTTTGATGCTTGTATGGCCAACATTTTCAAAAGATGCCAAAAAGCTCACTTTAAGTTAAGCAACCCCATCCCTCCTCTTCCCCTGTTTTTAGTCATTATGTTCATGAGTCTAAGAGGTTTAGCAGTATTAGCTGTAGCTAGTTTCCACCAAGGACAAAAAATAACAATAATAATAATAATAATTAAAAAAGGAAAGGAAAAATAAAATAGGTAGTTGATAAACATATTTGACACTTTAGCAGAGGGCTTTAAATGTCAACCTTTAAGAATAGCTTAGCCTTCAGGTCAGAATGCAGGACTTGCTTTCTTGTAACCTGGTTCGCACCCTGTTTTTCACCATCCGTTCAAAAAAAAAATTTTTTCCCTACTTTTTTTCTACAATGTTCTCTAACAAAAATATGAATCTATTGTTTGAATTGTAAGTTTAAATCTATGATCTAAACTGAGCCTGGATATGTTTCGAAAGAAGAAAAGAATATTAAAACGAGAGAGTAGTAGATCACCTAAGTGAGAAAAATGCGAAAGGAATGAGATATCCTCTCTCATATTGTTTACTATGTAATCCTTCAAACAATCTCTCTAATTTAGGATAGATCAAAATTAAGGTGTTTTGAAATATTTGAAGTCCCCCTAATCCCTTCTCTACTCTTTTCTCTCATACCAAACAATCATTAATATCGAATTCCTTTCACTAATCTTTTTACCCTTCTCCTTCCTTCGACTTTTCTCTCCTACCAAATGCAGTGGTGCATAGATTTAAGATATACTACAACAAATTAAAAGAGATCAAACCATACAATGCAGATCCTTGAAACGCAACTCGTGCAAAAGATTGTCCTGATCAGGATAGGATGTGACATAGAATAAATGGAATCTTACAACTTATGGTGAAAGACATGCACGAATAACAAGTTTCTGCTTCCTTAGGTAGTCCCACAGACTTGAACATGTTGGAATATAGGTAGGCTCTATAATTCTACTTCTGAAAACTATGGAAATAAGGTTTTTACACCTAATTGCAGCTAGAAGGATTTTATTCCCCCCTCCAGTTCAACAGAGTCACTTCAAGTTCTCCTGAGCCACCTAAATACAAGCCTACATTAGTTATGGCAAGTAAGAATTACTACTGTTCACACTTCCCACATAAAATAAGTCAAAACCATGCCATAATCTTCCAATATTAATGTTAGAAATTAGGCAGCCATTTACCATGACTCTTCTAGACTACCAAGAATTGAAAACAAAGGCTAGTGACCTTTTGCATTTTCCGTTTCTAGATCCTCTTGCATCTTGCAAATTTTATAGTTACCGCCAATACGGGGATATAATTATTCACAAATTCCCAAAGTCCCAAAATTTTAGCTTGTAGTAAAGCGTCATGTAGCAGTCCTAGGTTGATAGCAGATTGGTTTTTATACCCATCAAGTTCCCCCTTCTCTCTTCGAAAAGCAAATGATCACCCATTCTACTCTCCTCAAAATGCCCCATTTGTGCTTGAGATCCATGGGCTACAATTCTACCAGCTGCGTCGCCCATTGCTCTCACACTGCTATTCTCCAACCCACTTTTAAGCCAAGCAAGGTTGCTTATGTCCGTCGCAATTGCAGCAAGTTCAAAACTTGGAAATGCTGGAGGCTCAGAAAAGTCAACAAATTCTGGTCCTAATAGAGAGCTTCGAGCATTCTTACCCTTTTGCTCTCCGCAGCAACCATGGCCACATTGGTGAGGAACGGACCTCCCACTGCATTCAGCTTCAAGCAATTTGAAAATTTCAGTATCAGCTATTG
The DNA here is from genome assembly GCA_024759925.1 of Ficus religiosa. NCBI lineage: Eukaryota > Viridiplantae > Streptophyta > Magnoliopsida > Rosales > Moraceae > Ficus > Ficus religiosa. Next base: position 3,319 of record JAFMPE010131739.1, read on the forward strand.
ATGCTGGAACCAGAGGCCCTTGCATCGGAACAGGCCTTCGGAATGATGAAAAAGGTTCTTGGCCATCTAAAGGGTTATATACACTGAAAGCACTAACACGTGCCACTGGTCGAAAGAGCGTTTGTGGCTCTTGTACTTCATGAATAAAATGACCTTCTGTGGGTAGCCGGAATTCATTCTGATCAACTATAAGCTCCACAGTAGCAAGATCTCTTCCTTCCATCGACTTGAATGAATTGACATCGCCACAAGACATGGTTTCTTCCGATGATGCTTTGGTTTTGTCTATGCTTACATCTTCCACAATATTGCCAGGTTCTAACTTAACTTTTTCAAGCTCTATACAGCGACGCCTCAGGGTGGAATTCCAGTGATTCTTAATAGCATTATCTGTTCTCCCCGGTAGAAGCCTTGCGATGGCAGCCCATTTGTTTCCATGAGTTGCATGGGCTGCAACTATGATCTGGTCCTCCTCATCTGAAAAAAAATGGTGGTATCAGCCTTGAAAGTTTCATAGAAGAGTGCATAGGGAATATCAGTAATTTGCATGTTTCACAACTTGTCTGTAAAGCATTAACATGCTGAAAAATAATCAAAGACATTGCATCCAACAGAGTAGCAAAAATGGAGAACGATGAAACTCTTCACAATCCTTACATCGTAGTCCAAAAAAAAGAACCTGAGGTGGTAAACTATATACAAATAGATTTTCATGATTTTAGCCAATCTCTATTGATAATTCTAGGATAAAACTGTGAGCAATGTCATACTGAATTGCTTGTTGACATTAGTGATTCTACGTTCCGACACTAACTAACACCAGCTTCTTTTTTTATTGTTGAATAAATCGTGGTGATAGGTATCAGTACATGCAATAAGACATCCCGACTAGGTCGGCATCCCTTTAGCACCCTCATCATCTACTTGTGTGCCTTACACATACCCTATATATGTGGCACCAGCGTCTTACATGTGCCTAACATTCCAAAAGCGATGTAGGATAAATATTTGTGATTTCTACTTACTCTCTCTGCCGCCTTTTTACACTGCCAGATTTAGGTAGAAGTTATATAGATTGACAGTTGAAAGATACAAAAAACTCACAGCTAAATAAGAAAAAAATCGGTGAGAGCTAAGCCTTGAAAAAATCTACTGCGAGTATTGGTTTAAAAAGGTATTTGCAAATGCTCGAAATAAAAATCATAAAATCAAAGGAGATTTGTGAATATATAGCATACAATGTATGAAGAACACAAAAAGATGAACAAGAAGCCCAAATGAGTCCACAATTGGCCATTTTGTCCCCAATAGACAGTCCACAAACTTTACAACGTCGGCCCGATTGAATAATAGAATGCATTTGAATTTTTTAGAATGTTGCCATCAAATTGAATGTACAATCAAAATGTAGAATTTGAGTTGTGCATTAAATTAAACGTGTGATTGGATAGTTTTATTAAAGGTAAACATTAAAAAAATGTTAAGGTAGAAAAATGAGTGTGATATGAACTTTTAAAAAGTAAAAATTCCAATTTCAATTTGAGTTAATAGTTGTGAATAGTGAAACTACTTGAATGTTTGACCACCAACGAAACACACATTGGATTAAGTGTAAAAAATCCAAATTGAGATGGTGATCCAAACAAGGGCCTAGATTGTGATACGCAACTCAAATGCCTAACTTTCTGGACTCCCCTTATCTACATGTCCAAATAAAATTCGAGATTTCAAGATCTTTCAGATGGAACTGAGAATAAATAATAGATTACAGAGTAGAAAAACACAAAAAACTAACATGGTTCTAATACTAGACATGTAGTAATGTCTCAAAACTGTTCCAATACTTTGGCATGTGTAATGTGATCTTTCCTTCATCGTTCTGCGGCAGAATTCGATTCAAACGTCTCATATTTTAGCTCAAATAGTATACGAAACACACACTTACACAACAACGTGAAACGTGAACGACCTTATTGCACAGAGAATTAAGAATGGATCAAATCATAATAATCCAAAATTAGTCTGCAAAAACGAACTTGAACACAGTAAAATCAGCTCTAAATCGTAATGCCAGACTAATTTCGAACTCAGAAATTTTGTATGAGAAAGGCAAAACCCTTAATTTTGAACGAAAAGAACCAAAAATGGGCAACGAAACAAATCGATCAAGAGCAAAACCAGAGCGAGAACAACAAAGCAGATAAACAAAATAAATAAATAAATAAAATAAAATAAAATAAAAATAAAAAAAGGTAAGGGACAACAAAAAAGAATTACCAGAAAAAGGCTTGCGTTTGACGGCGGGATCCAACTGATTACACCATCGGAGCCGGCAAGACTTCCCGGATCGGCCGGCGATTCCGCGGGCAATCAAGCTCCAATTTCTGGCCCCGAACTTGCTCACCAGGCGGCTGAGAATGGCGTCTTCCTCCGGCGACCAAGGCCCTTTCACTCTGTCTCTACCCGGTTTCTCTCCGCCGCCGGAGACACCTGCCTCGTCGCCGCTCCCGCAGCCCAAGGAGACGTCTTCGGCGTCTCCACCGCCGTCGATTTCAGAGGCAACGGTGAGAGCGTCGTTGGTTTCCATGGGTGTGGGTGTGGGTGTGTGTGTGTGCACAGTCTCTACCAGACTTAACGGCAAAGAGTGTTAGTTCGATCGAAAGACAGCTGAATAGATATATAGGGCATTTCTTTCGGGATTTTCCACTCTGCCGGTTTTTTCTTTTCTTTTCTTTTTCTTTCCCCTGGTAAGTGGTTTTCTTCAAATTACAGATATCTCCTTCTCTACTTTGGCACAAGGTGTTTATGGTCGGCTGGTTTTTTAGTAAAAACGACTAACAAGTAAATTTTCTTTTGAATGGTTTGGATTTTGGGTGATGGGTATTTTAGAGAAAAGCCAAATAAGCTAAATTATGAATAACCAGTTCAATTTAGGTGGTTTAGGCTATGAAAAAAAATTATTTGGTCATATGCATAATTTAGTGAAAATAACACATTAGGCTTATCTAACTTTACTAAAGGTGTAGAATTCGAATTCCTTCATCTCCAATAAAAAAAATTAAATTTTCACACACATATATATGCACACGAGTTGTCCATTTATTAAAGATAATATATTACATTCAAAATCATAAACAATTGTAGTTGTCCATACATAAATATAAAATAATTATTCAAAGTTCATTACCAAATTAAAAAAAAAAAAAGGTCTAAAATTGATCATCCAATTTTTTAAAACAAACCAACAACAATTACAGTCACTAATACAACTAAATAACATGAAATAACACAATTAAAACTTATGGTTCATTTGAATGACATATTTATTTTGTATTGTATTCGGATCTAATATATAGAATATAATATATATTATTATATTTGAATATAATATATAAAATACAATATGTGTACAAATGTCCTCTTTATGTATTGAATTCAAATGTAATATGTGCTTAAGTTGTTTACATTTGAATAATCATTCTATATATGTTAGTGAGTGAGAGAGAGAGAGAGAGAGTTGTGATATGATTTATAAAAGTAGACAAAAAAAATAGAATGAACGAATTGTATTTTGAGTTGATTTGCTATTCAGATATATTTGTAATTGAATCGAGTGTTAGGATTAGTGTCCTAAAGCGAAAATTTATTCATGGATTTTAGACATTTATTTGTTAATAAAGTTTGTTTGGTTTTTTTTTTTTTTTTAAATTCATATAAAGTTTGTCCTGGACACTTTTATTAATATAGATTTGTAACTAACAAATGACGCCAAAATTATCGGTACAATAACTTTGATATTATGCATGTTAGGAATGCTCTAAGAGTGAAAGACATTTTAGTTGTGTTTTATTTATTTTGACCTGATTAATAATATATTTGAGATTTTTTCATTACATCTTTGTTATATTGTCCTCATCTAGTTTGCATGTTAAAGTAAATGCAAGCAAATATGGCTCATTGACTACTTGGAGTTTGAACTGTTAGAATGTTGCATGCAATGGATTTTTGCAAGTAAGAAGACAACGCTCTAAAGTAAGTATTCTAAATTTATAGTCCGTAGTCTATAGGGTTAGAGTGAGCATTTAACTCATATAAAGACTATGTTGTTGTCTAAAGCCAATTTAGGAGATGGTTTGTTTTGATCATCTGGAGAGAGCCGACTCTCAAGTAGAGACATAGATATATTATCTAGTAGTGATGATATATTGGACTGGAGCAAAGTGTAATTAATCTATTAGTCTGCTTGATTAAATTAATTCACTTTTGACGTTCATTATGCAATGATCTTAATCCTGAGTAAGTAAATGACTTCTTGTTTATGACTTGTGTATTTTGATGTTCCAAAGGCTATAGCGTCTTGGAGTAGTAAGCTATTAGATCAGTTCGTTAGGTACATGACTTATATTCGATGTGAGCTTTACTTATAAATATGAAATCGCTCCCATAAAGAGTAAAGCTTATCCTATTAACGATATTATACACGATATGAAAATGGACGAGACCCTGAATCATTTGCTAGGCAAATGACTAATTATTCACTTTGGGTGAATAATCATTTTCCTATTGGATGTATACACTACTACAAAATGTGGATTACATGACGGAGCTTCCATGACTATTTTTAAAAAACAATCATGGAAAGTACGCCAAAAACATAGCGTGAAACTGGGTTTTCGAAAATGGTTGTGAAAGCCGAAGTTCCATGACCGTTTTTAAAAACCATCACGGAAGCTTTGGGAAATAGGAATTTTCATATTTTAAATTTAATTTTTTTTTCAAATTTTCGACCACAGGTTTTAGAGCATAATTTAAATAAAAAAAAAAAACCCTCATTCCCTCCCGAAACCCATTCTTTCTCATGCCTCTTTCACTCTCGCCTTCAATATCTCCCTCAAAACCCATCTCCTCCTCCGTGACTCCTCCTTCCATTATCTCTCACGTCTCTCCCTCTCTACCTCGCCTCCAATCTCTGCCGCCCTCGTTCCATTCTCTTCGCCCCCCACCCTCTATCTCTTGCCTTCAATCTCCGTCGGCCGCGACTCCACCATTCATTCTCTCTTGTGCCTCTCCCTCTCTCTCGCCTCTAATCTTCGCCACGACTCCTCCCTCCAATCTCTTCCTTGAAACCCATCCTCCGCCTCCTACCACGCTACCGCGCCACCCACACCCACGCCTTTGGAATTCATAAGTCTATCTTTCTCTTGCTCTCTCTTGCGCCGCACATATTATGATTTTAAAGACCATTTGGTTGATTGTGTTTGTGATTTTGGGTGATTGTTAATTGTGTTTGTGATTTTGGGTGATTGTTTTCCAGAAAAAAAGTTTTGATAACTTAATTATATTTTTGCATATTACATGTTCGATAAAATGCCCGATTTTATGATATTTATGTGTTTGGGTGAGGATTAGTTTTAGATTGATTAGAATGTTTGGGTGATGATTTGGTTTAGATTGTTTTGCAGGAAAAAAAAAAGCATTGATTTTGTGATTTATGCATTTGTATATTACATGTTCAACAAAATGTCCGATTGTCTAATATTTACATGTTTGGGTGAGGATTAGTTTTAGATTGATTTAAAATATTAGGGTGAGGATTTGGTTTAAATTGTTTTCTAGAAAAAAGTGTTGATTTTGTGCTTTTGCATATTACATGTTCGACCTAATTAAGTTGTAAGTATAGTTTTAAGTTCCAAATTGTGATTTGACGTTACATTATTCTTGTTTTAATTATTTTAAACTTTGTTAAATTGTTATGGCACTTAATGACAAGAAGATTTTGGTGGGGAAAGGAGTAAGAAAGCGAAGCAGCTATGAAACATTGATTGATACTGTTCGATGTCCTCTACAAGAAGGTTATGTTGAATGTGGATATTTTGTTTTAGCCTTTATGCAAGAAATAACCTTGACTCTCGATGGGTTATCCTTACTTCAAACGAGGATTTTTATGCTGACGTTGAGATGAGTTTGGTAAGGCAAGAATGAGCTAATTTTGTAATGTGGTTCATCCAATATAGTTAGAAGACAATCTATAAATTTTGTAATGTAAAGTATGTTTTTGTAATAATTGTTGCACATTGTGACACAAAATTAATTGAAGATTAGCTATTATTTTAATATGGACTATATAATTCATAATACACTGGATTATCACCTGACAGAACATCTTTTAGAAATTTTAAAAGAGTCGTGAAACTAGAATTTGTCCACCCTCCTAACGTTTTCATGTTCCATAATTTAACCAATGCCCCTAATTTTGTATATTTCGTACACCCGACATATAATGGTGTTTCGACATCATTAATCATTACCTCAAATAACTTCGGACGGTACACAAAGTGTTCTTCCAAATCGTTTATTATATCAAACATATTATCACTAACGCATTCCTCAATAATAGGCTCTTTACCTTTACTCAACGATGTATGTTTAATAGTGAAAAAAATCTTCACTGTGTAAATACCATATTTGGTAAGGACAAATAATCTCATGTGCACGCAAATGCCAACTAACATCATCAATGGAATAAGATCTATGATTTCCACAAATTTCACAATGACATGAACTCTTATCATCCTGTATGTGAGCTTTGACAAATAATAAAAATTCTTTAACACCATCTTCATATGTTTTAGACAATCTATCAAATTACATCCATTTCTTATCCATGATTTGTAATTCCCAAATCAAAA
>JAFMPE010131740.1:539-23772 GCA_024759925.1 Ficus religiosa
TTTGGATTACGTCAACACTACTCTAAATTTTTAATATGGATATTCATAAATCGTATTATTAACAAATTAATTCAGATAAGTAAAAAGAATTCTCATTGACAATACAAAATATGAGATATGACTGTAAAAGTTATAGTATTGTTATCACCAATCTATTATGTGGACATTGAAAATCTAAACCTAACACCTCAATTATGTTATCCAATAGAAATTAAAGAGAATTAAAAGCGAAAATGGTCAAGTCATACTCGTTGATAAATACGATTCTAATTAAGGGAGTTTGGATATGTGCATGAATGAAATTTACTAGACAATTACGCAGAAAAAGGGGCTGTGATTTTTGTGGTCTAGTGTGTATCAAAATTAAAGGTTGTCTCTTTGTTGAGATCCACAAAGCCAACGGCTAAGTTCGATGGATGTATTTCTTTTTTACACTTTTGAATTCCTATCAGTTGTATTTGTCATGTAAAACAGTAAAAATCAAAAGCACAAAATCCTATACACGTGGAGTTCCATTGAATTCAGTAACGCTAAATATTAAGCTTAAATACATATATATATATATATAACAATTAATAATGCAAAAGATTTTGATTTGATATCATTATCCTCATAACTTCTCATATTATCATAATGGCATAATTGAATATATTCAGACGGGTACAATTGAACTTAATGATATTTTTCTTTTTGAGGAAAAAATATTACCTCAAATTTTTCCTAAAAAGTAATCATTTTATAGGCCCCTAGAAATTTATATAAAAAAAAAATATTTCTTATGCTAATGATATGGACTGCAATCGGGGAATCACAATAAATGGTAGGTATAATTTTTTTATGATGACAATGATGATGAATTTACGTCCTAGTAATTTATGTGCAACCTTAACCAATTATTATTATTTTTTTAGGCATTAACCAATTATTATTAGTAAGACAAAAATTGGCAATTCTACTGATTTTTCTCTTTGGCAAATCAAATGTATCATATAGATTTGTTTATTTACTAGACATAACACAAATTAATTGCAAAACACCAAAATACAACCCACAAAATGCCACCAGCAAAATTGTATTGTGGTTAGTAAGTAACTATCAATTTTTTTTTTTTTTTTTGAAAAAAGCACAAGGGTAAAGTGCTTATATGATTGTCAAATTATATACAAAATAGCATTCTGATTTCTAATCTTTTTTCTCAGTTAAAAGCTTTTTTTTCTTATCTTTTTTTGCTTTTCATTATAAAGCTTTTTTTTTTTTTTGTTGAAATAAAGTTTTTGAGTTGAAGTTGTTTTACCTTTAAAAAATTAGGTAAAATTTTTGTTAACTTTTTAAAGAAAAAAATGATAAAAATGAGTTGGAAAAGTCCTAAATAAAGGTTACATGAATAAAATACCAAAGATTATTATGCTTCGTTTTAGAATTCAGCTTTCAACCTAAAAATTATCTCAGTTTTTATCTCTTTTTTTTTAAGTTAATAAATTTTTCAATTAGTTTTTGTCTCAAACCGAAATTCCAAACACACCATATAAAAGAAAAAAGAGAGCAAAAGTCGCTTGAATCAAATTTGAGAGTCAATTAACAAAAAGACTCAAACATTTTTTTAAAAAAATTATTGAAAAACTTTTATTAGTAAAATGACTTTGGAATAACCACATGAATAATTGAATTTTTAAATCGTTGTTCTTATGTTTTTTTTTTTGTTTTTTTTGCTTCGAAGAGGGTTGCTCCTATGAGAAAAAAAAGGTTATTTTGTTAATTTTACTTTTTAGGTAATCATTATGACAAATATTCCTCAAAATTATATTTGAGAAGCCTATATATCGGACAAATTATCAGAAGAGCATTATCCTCTTGCAAGAAAACTACACCAATGATCGCTCAACCTATGACATTGCTCCTTCCATTCCATTCCATGCACGGTGGACCCCACCCCCACCTCCATCTCTCTTTCTCCTCTCTCTCCCTTCTTTCTCTCTCTTTCTTTTCTCTCTCCTATCCCTCTGCTTAATATTGTTAATTTCCTTTATTTATTTGCATTTGTAGGGTCACTTTCCCCTGAACCCCTTAGGAGCTCTCTCTCTCTTTTCTTCCTTAAGAAAATCAAAAAAACAAGAAGAGAACTTCTCTCACCACTCTCTATCTCCTCTATCCTCTTTCTCTCTCTAGAAAAATGGATAGTCCAATCGTCATACCACAGGCCCAGACCTCGTCTCGGACCAGCTCCGGCAGAAGACGAACCAGCCTCGACGCGAACTCGCCGGAGTTCGAGTTCTGGATGGTCCATAACCCGTCATTCCCACAGCCCAACCTCCTCTCCGCCGACGAGCTCTTCGTCGACGGCGTCCTCCTCCCTCTCCGCCTCCGAACCCACAGCACCAACGACCCGAATCAAGAACCCGACCCGGATGAGCCCGAACCTCCTCCGCCTGACCCAGGCCCCAAGATAACTTCTTCTTCTTCTTCGTCTTCAGCTGCGGTGGATGCGTCGACGCCGTCTCCGAGCGCGTCGAAGCGGTGGAGGGATATTTTCAAGAAAGGAGAGAAAGAGAAGAAGAACGCGAAAAGCGAACAAGAAGACAGAGAGAAAGAGAGAGAGAAAGATAAAGAAAAGGATAAAGAGAAGAAGAGAGAGAGAAAGAGCGGCGGCGGTGGTACGAGCTCCTCCGCCGAGCTCAACATCAACATATGGCCGTTCTCGCGGAGCAGATCCGCCGGCAATGCCTGCACCCGACCCAGGCATTTCTTCGGAGCTCCGGGTCCGACCCGGAAGGTGAACAGCGCGCCCTGTTCTCGGAGCAACTCGGCCGGGGAGTCCAAGTCCAGGAAGTGGCCCAGCAGTCCGGGCCGGCCCGGGGTCCATTTGGGCCGGAGCAGCCCGGTTTGGCAGGTTCGCCGTGGCGGCGGCGGCGGCAGAAGCTTCGAGCCTCCAGTGAGGAATGCAGAGAAAGGAGTGAAGAAAGAAGCGCAGGAGAGTCGCCGGAGTAAACCCGCCGGCACCGCCGCTTCCGGCGGAGGTCCGGCGAAGGCTAAAGTGTTGAATTTGAATGTGCCGATGTGTATAGGGTACAGAAACCAGTTGAGTTGTAGGAGTGATGAGAACAGTGCTCTAGGCATCGGTAACAGCGACGGCGGTGACGGAAAACGCCGCAGTGGCAGCGGTGGCGATGGCGGTGGCGGTGGCGGTGGCGGCCGTGGTGTTGGTGTTGGGAGTGGTGGAAATCTTTTTAACCTGCGCAATCTTTTCACTAAGAAGGTGTATTAAGTATTAACCCCCTCTTGCTGGTTGTTTCACTTTGATATATATATATATATATATAATGAGTTATTACCAAAGTTTGGCTTTAAAACAAGTATTCTTTTTGTTTTTATTCTTAATCTTCATGTAATTAACCAGAAATGTAGATTGGCTAGTCTAACTTGTTAAAGAATGTTTGTGTAATTCGCCTTGATTTGTTTATTGATTGAGGTTTTTTTTTTTTAATTTTTATTTTGAAGCAGTTTTTGTAATATCAAATGCTATTGTGTGAGGTGTTAATTTTTATTTATTTTTTATTTTTTATTTTTGCTTTGCAGTTTGAAGAAGTGTTGTTGTGTTTTTTTTTTTATTTTTTTTTTTGGGGGCTTGATTCCTCGATGGGCTAAATATATAATTTTGAATTTTGTCTCACGAGCGTGCTGTGTAGCTTTTTGAGTTCATGTCATGTGCAACACACCATGAAAATGATGTTAGCTTTTTCTTTAAACGTCCCAAGTCATGTCTCTTCACTCGGTACTACTTTTTTTCGTTGGACAATCTACCTCACACAGCGTATATAACGTCCCATTCCCGAGGCTAATTCTGTACATAGATGGCAACTTAACCTAGATCTGTGCAACTTCAAACTAGGGGTGCGTACACAGGCGGTTTGTCAATTGGACGGTTTGATTTTGTAAAAAGATCATTTGGCCAAATCCAAAACGGGACGGTTCATTGTACTTGTACATGGCGGGGCAAGTGACTTGAAAATTGTGGCTTGGCGGCATGACGGGGTGGTTTGGCCTTTTCTTTTAACCCCTATTGCAAAACTAATGGTGATTTTGTGCTCACTCTCTCTCTCTCCGTGAGTGCTTGGACATCCAAAGCACCACAACTTGTATGAATAGTTCCAATGCTAGCAGCGTCACGCATTAATTAAAAATAATTAAAAATCGGTCTATCGACGGAGTTCAATTTCTTTACTTGTGGTTCCCCAATTTCTTTTCTCCCAACATAGTCGTCAAGCATTTTTCTTACCTTCCCCTGCTTCAAAACTAATGGTGATTTGCACTCTCTCTCTCTTTCTCTCTTTTCCATTAGTGCTTCGACATCAGTAGCACCACAACTCGTACGAATAGTTCTAATGCCTGCAGCATCACACATTAATTTAAAGTCAGTCTATAAACAGGTTCGATTTCTACTACTCGTGGTGCCCCAAACACTCGTTCTCCCAACCTAGTTGTCAATCATTTTTCTTACTTTTTTTCTACGTGGAAGATCCGCGAAGAAGGGATATGTCTTTTAGAATTTTTCTTACTCACACAGGTGCTTAGCTAAAATGCTTAGGCCTTACCCTTGCGGACTTTGCTTTTCCTAACACAGCCAAAACAACATGGACCACAGCCAAAACAGCCAAAACAGCATGGACCACAGCCAAAACAACATGGAGGTACCACCTCAAAGCTTAAAATTTGAATGTGTGTGTGTGTGTTTAGTGCCCTGATCAAGTCACAACACCAAGTCCCATTTGCCCATTTTAGACTCACATGTCTTCCCTAACACCTAGTCTCTTGCCACAATCATGATGTTTCAAACAAACTAGTTACATAGCATGTGCTTCGTTCGTGCATGCGGAATAAACAAATAAAGTCACAAAAAAAAAAAAAAAAAAAGCCTGCTACATGATGGGCATTGAAGTCATCACGTCATGTAGCGACTACTAGAGCCCAGATGAAAGAACAGATTTGCTCTTTGTAATAGATAAGACACTGGGCTAGTACTCTCCAAGCATGCCTATAGCACCAGAGGCACTCCAACTAATGTGACGCCTCGGGGGTGGCTGCCAAGGTTATTTCAGTTTAGTCATGCTTGTTCAATTAAGCAGGAAGACTAATAAATAATTTAAATACACTAACTATAATTTCAACTTTTGAATATTAATTTATGTGATGAAGGAATTCCATCTTTTCATTAGTAAATACAATAAATTAATGTGCTAATTTTTTGAACACCCATTAATAAAATAATAGTAATTCACATGTCATGTAGATTGACATTCAAAAGTTAAAATTAAAATTAGTATCTCTTCAAGTAAATATGTTATCTATTTTGAACATTTTGAAACTTGTTATCTATTTATTTTTAAAAGCTTCAACTTTTAATTTGGGAGATGAGAGAAAATTATATTGAGAGTAATGTTTTGAGTACCTCTTTATAATTTTCCTCATTTTAATGTTAAATTTGATAATTTTAGTATTATAAAATGATAAAATTATCAATTTTAATATTATATTAGACATAAATATAAGAATGTGTGAAATTTATAGTATTATTACACATATAGCATTATTGCATATAACTCATTTGATTGCTGATCAAAGACCAGACGCTTCATTTGGATGTTGGATGAGCTACGTGGACTTCATGACTAATCGCAAAAGCTGGGTCTGCCGACTTGTTTTGTTTTGTTTTGTTTTGTTTGTTTTATAAGCAGGAGACTAGATGCTTCTTGCACATGTAAGTACTACTAGCAGTGAAAAGTTTTCTTTTCTTTTTTTTTTTTTGGGATAATAAATGTCGGTTAATTTATATATATACATATATATATATATATTACGGAAAAGGTCAGTTAATTATTGAATCCTGTTAATAATTTTACTACATATTTATCACTTTTTTTTTTTTTTTTGCTGCTACATGTATGATGGCTTTACAAAATTAATCTAACATTCTTATACATACTAAAAATAAAAATAATAAAAAAAAACAACTTTTTTAATCTCCATTGTGCAATGAGAGAGAGATGCACGTTCTCAAATGATTCACCTTTTTGTATATTTTTTACCATTTATGTAAAATTTTATGGTAATTGAATTTCAAATATAATTACTATACAAAAATAAAACAGACATAGCTTGTAACTTTATTATAATGTGAAGAGTTATAAATTTTCACTTTAAGTTTAAAAAAAATTGCAAGCTTTACCGTAATCTAAGAAATCCATATTTTACATAATCTAGGGAGAATGATAGAAAAATGAATGACGTAATTACAAAATTGTGCCAAAAATAGAACATTTTACAATTAGAATTGTCTCTTTACACCAATGTTTAAAGTTACAGTTTTAAAATTTTTGATTAATTTGTTAATAATTTGATCCAACAAAAGTAATTTTGTGTTGCACATTTGCAAATTTATAATACAAACTCATAAGACTTTCATCCTTCTTTTGATTCTCCTACTCCAATTAAAATTTTTAATCTTTTTAATCTTTTTTTTTTTTAAGTAAACCAATTTTATTATCTATATTTCCGAATCTTTTACACTTTAAAAGTTTATAATGTTCTTATTTCGAATTGAAATGATGTGGTAGAAGTGTATGAAAACACATAAATCTATTGATTCTTAAAAAATACAAAAAAATATGCACGATAATTTGCGTTAAATTTATTGATTCAAACTTGAATACCGAAAATCACGTAAATCTATTGAGAGCTCAAATATATTTTATTAATAATCATTATAAAAAAAAATCTCCTACCAAAATAACAAAGAAACCTTTAAATAATAAATCCTAAGTCCTAATCCTGATCCTATTTAAATTAAATTATCATAGATAATTAAAAGTAATAAAACAACTAACAAATGCTATCTCCAAAAAAAAAAAAAAAAAAAAAAAAAGAAGTCCACAGCACAAAAAGCTAATCCTAAATTAACCATCTTGTAAATCAGAGTTGCTTTTTTCCTACCGATTAAAAACTTATCAAGTTATTTTGTCTTTTTTTTTTTTTTCTTTTTTCTTTTCCCCCTCTCTTTCAAACCCCCAAAATGGTAATTTTCAAATAAAATATTATTCTTTTCCTTTTAATGAAGAGTTTCTACCGTACTACTTCAACTGAAAGTTTATTTTTGAAATTTTTTTTTTTTTTTAAGGGGCTTAGAAGAAACCGACTTCGACGTTTGCCGATTTGATACGGAGGTGCCTTGCGCGCCACTCTTGCAAAGACTTAGAGAGAGAGAGAGAGAGAGTTGAGAATCGATCAATAGTATTCGCAGAGACACCATGGCCGTCGTAGGAAGATTGATCAAAGCTTCTCGGGCACTTGGATCAATGGCCTCTTCTAAAACCCTAAACGCTCCTTCTCCGTTTCTGCTTTCTCGGAACATTGTAAAAAATCCTCGCCTTCTTCATCTCCGTACGTCTTCTTTTCTCTTTCCCGAATCCTCCTCTGCTTTCTTCCATTCCTCAAAATTTAGTTCACTCTGTTGTGTGGATTACTCGATTGCAATTCTTGGATTTCATGAATTTAGCAATTCTTGCCTAAACCTCTGTCCATTGTGTGTGTGTGTGTGTACGTATCTGTATGAGATTTGTCATTAATTCGCTATAAATTTCAAAATTTCATTCTTGTTGTAAAAAACTCAGGACCTGTTGAGCAGCAGAATTATTCGAATGCATCTGAAATTCAGTGGCCAAAATGGGTACCAAACAGTTCTAGACTGAATTTCATACTTCCAGCTTTGTTAGCTAGTTTTTTAGGAGTTGAAGGACTCCAAACAGCGTATGCAGATGCTGAGGAGGTATGCTTTGTCTATTTGTTGTGTTTTTTGCTATTTTATGATTTTTTTTTTTACTGTTTCATTTATTGTATATATGTATACATATAGATGTATTTATATATGCATGTCAAAGCTGCAATGGCCTTATTTTTTATGCAGCCTACTGCAGGACCTACTCCATCAGAATCTCCTGCAAGTTATGTGGACCTGGAGGAAATAGCAAAGAAAGAACGGCAGCGAATTGAAGAGTTGCTTAAGGCTAAAGGAATTCGATATGGTTCTTATCCCCGCTTTACCCTTGCCATAAAGGGCCAAAAGGTTATAGACCAATTGCCTTTTTCGGCGGCCACATTTCTAATCGTCCATTATATATGCCTTGCACTGAATGCTCACTTGATTGTTATTTTTTCAAGAGTATTCTAATCATGGTTTTCGATTTTTGGCCAATGTGTGCACTTGGGCCATTTTAATATACAGGGAAATATTATTTAAACATAGATGAATTTGATTGTCTATGAATAGATAATTTTCTTTTGCTTTAAAATTCCTCTCTAAAATATGTATGTGCATATCTGTGTGTATGTGCATTCCTTTCTATGGAATTTTCTCTGAATGGTACTCATAGAAGTTTGTGATGCAATATTGTAGGTTACTGTCAAGTTCCAGATTCCCCCTGCATGTGAAGTTTCACGGCTGATTGCAAGCCTTGCTTCACAGCTCGGGTTAAAGGTTGAACAGCGTGGTGGAGGTTCGGATATGTCACTGCGTGCTTGGGACAGGTTATAATTAGATCACAGTTGCTTGGTGTCTTTTAGTTGTCTTCTAAAGTATTTGTTTTACTTTTATGTGTTATCGTTGTACTTGTTTGAGTAGTTTCCTTACTAATTTTTAGATTTGTTTAAAATGTTCTGCATTTTTATTTTTTTATTTTTTTTGTGTTTTTCATGAATGATATCAGTGCAGTATCCTGGCAACTAACACTTACTCAGCCAGACAAACAAAACAAAACTGGAGGGAATGAAGGGGAGGGAGATTTGTGCATCCTCATATTTGGATCACTTGTTACCCCAGATAAAGCTGTTAGTCTCCATTTCAGTCATATGAAGCTTCTATTTTCACGTTTCTCTTCTAAATGGTGACAGACTTTTGAATTATGAGAATTTGACAACCGTTCACATTAATTTTTGCAGGAACTTGAATTTATAAAGCAGGGCAGTTTGAATGCAAAAGAGCTTGAAGCTTTTGTATCTGTTTTACAATTGGCAGGAGAAAAGTTAAAAACATATAACTCCTCGGAAAGAAAACAAATGCCTTCCACCGATAAATCAGTTTCCAGTCTTGAGTCCATGGGAGTGAGAGTTTATGGCCTTGATGAACCCATTTTGAATTCTGATAACAATGAAATATCATGGGAAAATATTGCTGGGTATCATCAGCAAAAACGGTATGCTAGCTTCAATTTCTTTGCATTGTCTTATGTATTAGGGAAAAATTACCTTGTGCGTTCGTGTACTCCCAAACTCTTCAGTACATATGTTCAGAAAAGTTAAGTTAACCAGAGTGCTTAAGGACTCGGACAATGTTCAAACTTTGCTGGAAAACATTAAAAATGAAGGCAATCCTTTTTCTCTTTGAACTTTGTCTGATCCTAAATGAAGTATAATTTGGTTGCACATGTGGATACAGGCATATAGGCTAAGCAAGCTGCAAAAAGTATTTAGCGTTTAGTGTTATGCATTAGTTTATGGTTTTTTTTTTTGCTGTCTATCTAAAGAGTTACATGGACTGTTGTTTGAGTTTTCTTTGAATTTTATTATTTTCCTCTTGTCACCAAATTCTTTAAAGAGTGAATGTGAGATTGGTATCTAATTAGTTCTCATGTATTCTCTGTTTATGTATTGTGTTTACTTACGTGCATCTTGACTGATATCAGTTGTGAGTGCATTCATTTATTTCGCGAAAGTGCTTATTCAGCCTATTTTCCTTTGGTGCTGCTTATCTGTAGAGAAATAGAAGACACCATATTATTGGCTCTTCAGAAGCCTGACGTGTATGATGATATTGCCCGAGGAACTAGATGCAAGTTTGAGTCGAATAGACCTCGGGCTGTACTTTTTGAAGGTCCCCCAGGTTTGCCTCATGTTAACAATAATGTGTTACTGTATCGGACTAGATTAACATGCAAATTAACTAGTTTTTCTTAATCAATAATATTTGAATCAAAATTTTCAATTAAAAAAATGAATCTAAATATTTATCATCATTGCCTTGCGGACTACTGGCACTAGGATTCTTAGGGTATCTCAAGCTTTAGGATCACTAGTCCAGCAAGGTCAAAGGGTGCAGACGTAGGTTTCAGTATACTATTAACCATTATTTTGTACTGGTTGTATGATTGGGAAGTAAGGGAGAGGGAGGAGGAGAGAGAGAATACTTGTTTTAGAACACTATCAGCTATATAAAATTTGCACGATCAGTTATCTGTTGAACTATTTTACTTGGCAATGTAGCTTATAGTTTAGTGGCAATTGTACTAAAATGAGCGCACTTACCATGTTTTCAATTTTAGGTACGGGGAAGACATCTTCTGCTCGTGTCATTGCTAATCAAGCGGTGAGCCACTGGCCAACTATGCACTTCTATTCATACAGTTTTTATATTTGCATTGCTACACACGGTGGATGTAACAATGCTTATGAGCAATTTAACTAACATCAGTTTTTCGGTTGCTTCTGTTGTTATCTTGAGATAAATGATGAATCTTTTCTCTTTCTTTGGCAGGGTGTCCCAATGTTATATGTGCCCCTTGAAGTTGTTATGTCAAAGTACTATGGAGAAAGTGAACGCTTGCTGGCAAAAGTGTTTTCACTAGCCAATGAACTCCCTAACGGTGCTATCATTTTCCTAGATGAGGTAAATTTTGTGGCAATGGTACTTATACTGTGGGTTTTGAGATATTTTCTAGGGCATTTGATTACCCATTTATCATTCTATTGCTTTTAATCTTTCAATTATGGCATATGCTATTTTTTTGTGTCGTGTTTTGGTTGTAATGATTTGTATTATTCCTGAATTCTGAAATACTGTTTATTGTTATTTTCTATTTACTTTAGCTTTTTTCCAACATTGCAGGTGGATTCTTTTGCTATTGCTCGTGATGGGGAAATGCATGAAGCTACGCGTAGAGTATTGTCAGTGTTATTGAGACAGGTGAAACCGGAAACTTTCCTTTTCTTGGCTCTACTCAGAGCATTATTATTAGTGTTATTATTATTTTTTTTGGCTCATACACACCCAAAAGAAAAGTGTTTGGACTCTCTTCTTGAGAAGTATTTCAAAAGTCCACCGATCTTGTATCAAATTTAGTAATGTGTGCGTAAGTATGCACATTTCATGTGTATTTTAGACAGAATCCATGCACTCACAAAAAAGAGAAGATCGTGGGCACTCATGCGCAACAAGAACCCGAAGGCAACAAATGCCTTTCAGATGTTTCCTCATGTTTTAACACGATAATTTTTTTTTTTTTTTCTTGGCTGGTTGTATTTAAATAATCATCAATAAAAATTTGGAGCTGTGATTACGATTGCTCCGAAAAGAGGCTGCTGAATTGGATTTTTGCTTTATATGCAGATTAGAAATTATGGTAACGAGTTTGAGCGTTCAGAAGCAATATTGATCAACTTGATATGCTTTTTTCTTGCAGATAGATGGATTCGAGCAGGACAAAAAAGTGGTTGTAATAGCTGCCACAAATAGAAAGCAAGACCTGGATCCTGCTTTAATTAGGTACATCGGCTAATGAACCTCTTGTGCAAAAACAGTGTATTTCGTGATGATTCTTTTTTCTAATTCACACTTCTTAAACATTCATTCAGTCGGTTTGATTCAATGATCACATTTGGTTTACCGGACCGGCCAACTCGTCGGGAAATTGCTGCTCAGTATTCAAAGCACTTGACTGGATCCGAATTAGATGAACTTGCAGCTGTTACAGATGAGTAAGTTTGACGTGTGCTTTTCAGAGATTCAAAATTTTTGTGCTAAAGAGAGATCAAAAATTGGTTTCAAAAACAAGAAAGAGAATACCGGTATTTTTACAAACTGTTATATTGGCATTTGTGATGTGTTACGATTGTTTTGCCACGTTCAGAATGTCTGGAAGGGATATCAGAGATGTTTGCCAGCAAGCTGAGAGGTCCTGGGCATCAAAGGTAAGAAAACTAGCTCTTTGTAGTATTGTTTTCTATCGTACATATGTTGCCAATATTTTCCTCGTGGCTTTTGATAGATAATCCGAGGACAAGCATCCAAAGATGGGGAACGCGGCCTTCTTCCACCTCTGAAAGAGTACGTAGAAAGCGCGGTCAATCGTCGGAAGGCCTTGTCGGGCATTTTTGAGGCGAAAATTAGATCGGGCGCAACGAAATATCAGGTCGTTGTTGATTGAAGATTCTGGATTTTAATTATGTGTTTTTCATATATTTAGTACTTAGGAATTAGGATGTTCAGTTTAGCAGTAAATATGAGTTCAACTCTACGGCTGTTCTTTAGTACCTTCTCACAAGGTTACAATTATGACACATGAATCACGAGTTCATTCCCATACAAATTGTAAAACGACAACAATGCATGAGAAACGACAAGGTGGATTAAAACAGCAAACTGCATTGGAGTAAGCTCAAGAGCAAAGATCCTTCCCTGCAGGACATCAACGATGAACCAACTCAGTGAGTTGTGAATACTCGGCTGAGTTTAGAGAGATATGGACTCGGAGTACGGAGTAGAACGTTACCTTTGGGAAACTTGCGGTGGTGTTTCGTCCTCTTCTTCTTTGACTCGCTTCCTCTTCCGACTCGGATTCCGCCGCGATACGAGCGAGGCGATCTGCAATTCGGTCTGCAGCAGCATCCGAGTCATCTCGGCCTCCGATTCGAACCGCCGTCTCTCCGATTGCAGCCGGAGAGCCTCCCTCGTCTTCGCCATCTCCGCCTCAGCTCGCTCCGTTCTCAGCAGCGAATCCGACAGCACGCGGAGGCTCGCCGCGAGGCCGGTTAAACGCGTTGACTTACCGTTGGAGGCGTCGGAGCTCTCCGGCTGCGAGTCGGAACTCGGAGGATCGTCAGAATCGCCGACGTCGAGGTCAGTAGTTTGGGGGCTGTCGTGGGGGTGCGCACCACTAGATAAGAATCCGGCGTCAAAGGCGTACCTTAGACGGTTCTCGTCGTTGAGTCCTCGCCGGCTCCGTCCGGTTCGACCGGTCTGGTGTGCCATCGCCGGAATTTTCCTTCTGAAAAAGTGTATATATATATATTTTAGTTTTCTCGCTATTATGGATGCTTTAGGTACTGTGTGACGTGTGTTGTTCTAATGTGGACTCCAAATGGCCAAAAAAGGGAAAGTCATAAGCCAATTCACCGAGGTGGGGATTAGGGGGAATGATAATAATTATTACGTTTAATTTTTATTGGTAGTAAAAAGAGGATCACCAGCATTAGTATTCATTTTGGACGTGGTTTAGTGGACTTTTTAGGCATTAACAAGAATTATTATTGACGGTCTTGCTGTTAGATTCTGTCTCTATCCTAAATGTATTAACGATAAGTTTAACAATCAAACTTTGATCATAAACCTATTATCCTATGTCACACCACTCAATGGTAGAGAACGATATTAGTCATAATATCCTCATTGCAAGTTATTTTTTTTTTTTGGGCGCTAAAATTGCTTAAAATATTTTTATTTAAAAAGCTGATGTTTATGTTTTACATGACACGTTTCACAATTTCACGCCCTTCTCTGTTTTATTATTGTTATGTTGTTTTTGGATGAGATTCTCGGAGAAATATGAAATTACCATTTTGTTTTATAGGTCAAATCGATGAAATATTTTACTATTGGAATAAGACAAATAAATCATTCATGCTTTCATTATTCCATAAGACACCTTATCATTCCCGTGGTTTCTTACGATCTCGTATGGCAGATAAGATGAAGCTTCTATTTGATAGGTTAATTGGAGATGAAATTTTTAAGTTAGAGTTGGATGATTTTTCAACAATTAATTATAAAATTTTGTTAACTTTTCAAGAAAAAAAAATATAATTTAATTAGAATTAAATTAATTTATCAAACAGAGTTGAAAATGAAATAGAAAGGAGCGTAAAAAATTTGAGCGTCACTTGTTTTGTCTATAAATTTTGCCAACCTCAGTCGGCGAGCCGAGTAAGGAAAAAGAAAAACTAAGGATTTTTTTTAATTAATTTTTGGCTTGAAAGACAAAGAAAAGCATAGTACTTTTTTTTTTTTTTTTGGCTATAACCTGTTTTGAGTTCAATGTAATTGGATGATAAGATGATATAATAACAATTTATGATTGTACATTGATTAATATTTTTAAACAAGTCGTACAACCCTTTTTATTTTCAAATGATTATGTAATATTTTCTTAATTAATAAATTGCCACTCGACATTATTGTATTAGAATATCAATGTTCATGCATTCAAGAAGAATATGGATTTGTCTTTGAGAATAAGATTATTTATTCTGCTTTTGTTTATTCTGTTTTAATATTGTTCTCCCGTTTTGGGGTGGACGGGTGGTGGTGGGTGGGATAAAGACTAATGAGAGTGGAATCAATCGATAAATAATGTCTCTCGTGAACTCTTTGATTAAATTCCATTTACACGTCAAGTGTTGTGTTGACAATCCATTGGTACTCAAAATTAAACGAAGTGCAAGCTAGGGACAACGAGGTCTACTGTTATCACATCATTAGTTTTTTTTTTTTTTTTTTTCCTCTCTCTCTCTCTCTTTTCTTTTTTAAGGTGTTCATAATGAGAACTCTTTATGACTATTTCTATGACAAGGTATTATGGGAAAACATATAGTCTTTTATTTTTAGGTGGTTCTATCACTGTATAAAATATTTAGGGAGAATGAGCCAAATGGCATAATGGAAGATGTAGATTTAACAAAATAGCATATTTTGAAAATGTAGAAAATTATAACATATTTAAGTTCTAATTTTTTTTTAAAATTCTGGTTTTGTCCTTCCACCATCTTCTCTGATCTCCTCAGATCTACGCTATCACGAGCACCGGCGAACGACCTCCCCAGATCTCGCAAGCCATCTTCTCTGTCAAGCCTCAGATCGTCGACCGTAGCAACTCCAGGATGAAGATTGTCGAATCGCGAACTCAGGAACTCGTGAAATCAGTACCACCAGCGAGATTAATCACGCGACCTTGTCGGAAAAGCAACACCATTGACAACGAACTAGCGTGATGGATTGCGCTAGGATAGAGAGTGCATCTTGGAGTGCAGCGAGGAGCCTATCCTCCCCGTGAGCTCGTCACTGTCGCGACCTTCAGCGATGGCAGCGGCAGTGGCAAGATGTTCGATTCCCTTAAGTGTCATCTTGCGATTTCTTGGTTGTCGGCTTCGGGTCTGGTGCTTCGAGTGGCGTTGATCGTCGGCTTCGAGTGGCACCTCATGATTTCTCGATCTATTCTTCATCTTCTCCGGCAATGATTACTGTGGCGATGAGATTGCAAACTCCTCGGTAGACGTCGCGATCTCGATTGCAAACTCCAAACATGATCTTAGAAGACAAATCAAGCAGGCGATGGTGGTGATCTCGGGAAACGAGTTGAGTAGGAGATGGCGACAGCTCGTGAAGCTTCACATGATTTTCAGCGATATGACGATGTTGGCAGCAGCGGCAATTTAGAATTAGGGTTAGGTTTGATTAAATTTGGGACTTAATTTGGGACTTTTTTTCAGTGTATTTTACAATTTAAGAAAGTTAATAAATAAATAGAATAATAAAATAATGAATAAAAATTATTTATTTATGAAAATCAATATATTTACATGTATTTATTTGGATTTTTTAAAAGTAATATTTGGATTTATTAAATATACAAAAAATTTCCGTTAATACGCAAATTCACAAGTTAATAAAAATATTTACTCAACAAATTTAGTATTTACAAGGTAAATCTAAATTAAGTAATTATTTCTTTGTAAATCTTTGTATTTAAATGTTAAGCGTGAGAGTTATCTTTCAAATCTTACTTAGTAAATATTAACTTTTACCCGTAATATTAATTCTTTTCTTCAAATCTTACTTATACAAAAGATTTACGAGAAAATAATTGGATTTACTGATTTTTATTTAATATTTACTTGGTAATCTATTTTATTTCACTAATTAAATCTATTTATTTATCAGTAAATATTTAGATTTACCAAGTAAAATAAAATGGATTTATCAAGTAAATATTAGATTTAGTTTCATTATTATTACTATCTTTTAATTTCTTTGATGTTTTTTCAAATTTTGTAATTGTAAATTATATATTTATCAATGAACGAACGGCTTTTTATAATAATAAACATTATAAATATTTTTAATAATATTTAAATCAAGTAAATATGACTACTTACAGGTAAATATCTTGATTTTTGAGTAAATATCATTATTGACTCTTTCTATCGCAATAATTTTTTGCAAAGTAATTACATTTATCAAGTTATCATCATTTTGTTAATCTTTGTATTTACATTGTAAATCTTTGTATTTTCAGTTTAATATGTCTTGTTTTCAATTTTAGTTTATGTTGTAAATCCAATTATTTACTAAGAAATAACGGTATTTACAACGTTTTAAATTTTAATTTGTACTAAATATTCACTAAAATATATTTACTAATCTTGTCTTTTTTTTTTTTTTTTACTTTTCATATAAACAACAAAGCTAAATATTTATGAAGTAAATATTCTTATATTAATTTTCATTAAACAGTGAATTTTTTTTAAATCAGTATTTCATTCAAATATAATTTTCAGTAAATCTACATAATTACATGTAAATACTGTTATTGAATTTTATATATGTTTTATTTTGAGGTAAATCTAAATAAGTTAATATTAGTAATTACATTTAAATATATTAATTTCCATTACATAAATGGATGAGGTTTTAATTAGAAAGTTTCTTAAATCATAAAAACACTCCAAAATTATCCAATTAAAGTCCCAAATTCTTTCAAGCCCTAACCCTAAGGGGTTGTTTGGTTGGTCATCTCAATCCAACTCTAGTCGTACTTTTTTTTTGTCTTTTTCCTAAAAAGTTTTTGTTTTTTTCTAAAAAAGTTTTTTGTCTTTTCTGAAAATTCAAAAAAAATTACTATTACATTTAAAATATTTCAACTCAAACTAACCAACCAAACACCCTCTAAAATCTCAAAAATCCTTCAAAACCCTAGCCCCAAAATTATCGTCGCCACCACCGCTATGCTAGAGATTGCATCAAAAGCACGGCTGCCAGGGCGATCGTCGGGCAACTAGCGAGTTGACAATCATTGCAGAGCTATTATGAATCCTTTGTCGACTCCCTGGAGATCGCGATGGCAATCGATTTCACGCCGAATTCATCACCGGAGAAGTAGATTCGCGGTTTTGGCGGTTGTTGTCGCGAGGCTAGAGCTGGAGATTCATTATTGTCTAACGACAGAGAACGACAGTTCGTCTGCAGATTTCGTGACAATCGCGATCGCGCCAGCAGCTAAAGGTTCCTGTCGATGTCGCAATCTCCTCGAGATACTGTCGGCGTCGTGAACTCGTCGTGATGGCAATGTCTTCGTCACTGGCATCGCCGGTCGGAGTGCACAGAAGATAGAGAAAAGACAGGAGAAAGAGAAATGGGTCTGGGGGCAAAAAAGGAATTTCAACCCATAAAAAAGTCAATATGCTATTTTTTTTACATAGAAAGTCAAACCTACTAAAGATTTAAAATGTGCAATAAAAATATGATATGTTGTGTATTTACCAAAAAATTTATACTGCTTTTTCAAATTTTGATGTAATTTTAATTGGATCTAATGTACCCATCTTATATAAATCCACAATTAAATATAAATAAATAGCCTTTTTAAACAGTTAGATTAACTACTGCTAAATTATGATATTCTATTTACCATGGTATAATTATAACTTAATAATTTGAGAAATTTCTCCAAAAAAAAAAAAAAAAAAACTCTATTTGGATCGCATGTTCATTTTTGAAAAGGAAAATTTTCTCGTTTTAAATGAGAAAGTCTTTTCATTTTGAGAATAAAATTTCATTTTGAGAATAAGATGATATTTGGATGTGTAAAAAAATTTCTTATTGGAAATAAAAAGTTGTTTGAAATAAGAATAAGGGGGTGTTTGGTGAATGAATTTGAGTTGAAATTTTTAAGTTTAAATAGTAATTTTTTTTGAATTTTCAGAAAAGATAAAAAACTTTTGTAGAAAAGACAAAAAACTTTTTCAGAAAAAGACAAAAACTGAGTTGAAAAATTTAAGTTTAAGCTAAAATGCCAAACTCCCTCTAAATGGTGTTGGAAATTGTATATTATAAAAAATTTTAAAAAGATTCATTTTCTTTTTTCAAAAGAGTAATATACAAAATAAGTTTGAAACAAGATTATTCTAAAATAAAAGAATTATAAAAAAAAATAGAGACAAAAATTTTTCAATTTTCGAAATTGAACCACTCTTAATAATTTGAGAATGGGTTATTCAAAAATAATAATATTAATAATTTAAGAAAGGGCAAAAAAAAAAAATATCAAAGTGAAAAAATGTTACTGATAATAATTTGACAGATGAGGTGACGTGTACAGAAGAGGGAGCGCAGCACCAATGTTGGACGCGCGTGGTTTCGTTATTCTATAAGTAATGTAATAGGAACTGAAGAGGAAAGTGGAGAATCAAAAAAGATCGTGTTTTTTTTATTTTTGGTTTGGTGGTGTATCCATCGACTCGCCAAAAAAAAAAAAAAAAGAATTCAAAAATGGCGTCAAAGGACAAGAGAGCTTCAAAGGCCTCCAGCAGTCGGACCGGCGGTATTCGCACCCTCTCCGATCTGAACCGCCATTCCGCCGATTCCGACAGCGACTCCGATGGCCCCCAGGAGTACTACACCGGTGGCGAAAAAAGGTCCCCTTTTTTTTTCGCCAAACCCTAGCCTTTCATTTTTCTTGTTATTTTTTATTCAATTTCACGAAAATCTATTTCTTTCTCGGTTCGAATTTCAATTATATATTTATCAGTAAGTTGTAGTTCCTGTTTTTCCGAGTATCTAGTTTTCAATGTTTGGTTGCCAAGAATATTGGGGAAATTTTCCGTTTAGGGAGAGAAATTGAGAGAAGTGTGGTGCTTAGAGTCTGTTAGAATATCCCCGATATTGAATCGTCTAGGTTAGTGATGTGTATTGGATGCTATGTGATCAGCCACAAATTCTTCAAATTCTTTAAAGGTGTTGTGAAGTTTGAGAATTCAATGGATTAGAGGACTCAATTGTAAATTTGTAGGAGGTTTTCCACCAGAATTTTCGATAAAAGCCATCTAGAATTAGAGAGTTAATGAGTCTGAATCAGGATATTTTCTAAAAGGAAAGTGCAATGGGCATCTATATATGGGTTCTTAAGTGGTAATTGACTACTGCTTAGCTTAGTTGGATCTTTCTCGAAAAATTGCACAATGCCCGAACTATCTTGACAGAAATTAGACTTTTCAAGAAGGGGACGCCTTAGTGAGGCTGTCGATTCTGGTTGAGCTCGTATATTAGGTGCTTAAATGGTTTACCACATTTGGGTAGAAAAAAGTTCGTGCTGGCCCACTTCCCACTTCTCTTCCCCCGATGGTTACTGCTGATCTGTTGCCGACTGAGATCTATGTAGAACTTATGATTTTAGACAAGTTTTTATATTGTGAAAACAGTTTTGTAGATGATTTAGTGATTCCTTTTTGGCAGTGGAATGCTCGTTCAAGATCCTTCGAAGGATAATAGTGTGGATGCAATCTTTGATCAAGCTTTGCAAGTGGGAGCTGTAGAAGGGCCTGCTCTTCCACCATCAAGCTCAAGTAGCTTTACTGGAACTGGTAGATTACTCTCAGGGGAAACTGTCGAACCTGCTCCTCAGCAGCCTGAGATAGTTGTACACAACATCGTTTTCTGGAACAATGGTTTTACTGTGAATGATGGTCCTTTGAGGAGATTGGACGATCCTGAAAATGCATCTTTCATAGAGGTATTATTGGTATTATGTTGAGGCAAAATAAACGGGATAAAGTGTTGTGATTGAAACGTACGGTGTATATAATCTTGCCATTGATAACTGTATTTAGTTTACATTATCATCATTTGTTTGTTGTTCATTTAATACGGTGATTCTCCGAAGATTTTACTGATGGGGTCATTCATGCATGTGTAATATTCAAGTGGTGAAATTTTGCTTAGGAAAATGGACTATATTTTTGTTTGCTTCTCTTTGTACTGTAGCTTAATATCTAATTTCTCGGTGTAGAGTATCAAGAAATCTCAGCGTCCAGCAGAGCTAGAACCTCCAGTTAGGGAGACTCCAGTGCATGTCAATCTGACAAGGAGGAGTGAGAATTTCCCCGTGAGTTCTCTCCTTGTTCTGTTATTGTATTCCTTTGTTTTTATCCCACATGATGAGAGACTAAATTGACTATTCACTTGTGAAATCAAATTGTGTGTTGATGCTTTATCAGTTTTTCAAGGCATTCAAATCTCGATTGGCCTTTCTTCGTGGTGGAAAAGAGGATATGAATATGATTTTACTACTCACTGTTTCTTTTTTTCTGTGTTTACAGGAGCCAGAGAAGCGCCATGTGCCATTTCAAGGTGTGGGAAGAACTCTTGGTGGTAGCTCCTCCACAGTTGCAGCTGAGCCTGCCATGGCTTCCACTGCTCCAACGCCATCGGTGAATGTGGTTGTGGATGAATCGCTGCCGACCACCTCAATTCAGCTTCGGATTGCCGATGGAACCCGCTTGATCGGACGGTTCAATTACCACCATACCATTGGCGACATCCGTACCTTCATTGATGCATCTAGGCCCGGAGGTCCCAGGAATTATCAGTTGCAGATTATGGGATTCCCTCCCAAGCCTCTCAGTGACCCAACGCAGACAATAGAGCAAGCTGGTCTTGCCAATTCAGTTGTTATCCAAAAACTCTAGCCCAGCTTTTCTATACCTGCGTCCTGCTGTCTGAACTTTTGGAAACTACATGAGGAAGTGATGCAGCTGGTATGCCAGCTGAACTGAACCCTGGATATGTCTCTTGATGCGGGTTGATTTTCATGGGATACATTTATATAATAAAAAGGAATATTTTAGACCAAATTTTATTGTAAAGTGGTGTAGGCTTTGATTGATTTATCCTTTTTTTTTTTTTTTTTGACTTATTCTTTTATATTTTGCCTTTAGCAGGCTCATTTCTGCTTTTCTTCTGTTTTTTTTTATTTTTTATTTTTTAATTATGCTTTTTGTTTAATGTGAACGTGAATGAATCCAAATCCAACCGCTAGACAAGCACGACCTTCTGTTATAATTATTAATGATTATTGTTATTTTGCTAGAAAAACAGTTTATAAAGATAATTTTTGAGAAGTACGGCATCTCCGCGTAGCAGATGGATCCCTTACGATGGTTTGGAAGTCCGTCTCCAATCTCTTTTTTTATAGCCGAATAATTTTCCATACAACCCCAAAAGCGACAAAGCAGTAATTCTGCATTAAAAAGCTACTACATCCAATATGACGACGAGAGCCCAGCGGTTAATAAGGTAGTGTTCGTGTAATAAGGTAGTGTTTTGTGTATTTGTGAGCGTAATCTAGACTAAATTCTTCTTTTCTCCCTTTAATTTTTTTTGCCAAATGAGGAAAAGAGATTAGTGGTGCCGTCACGCTCTTAACTTGGTGCAATTTCAGGAAACGCAAAGGACAAAAGAGAGAACGATGGGGTGTTGGCCCTTGTTCCTATGCCACTACCATTCTTGAAAGGATGAAAGAAGTTTGCCAAAGCCTAGCTAGATACCATAATGCACCCTCCGCGTTCCACTCCACAATTTCTCATATCTGTTGGATGAAAAAAGTGATCAACTTTTTATTAAGATTACTTGCATGAAGATGAACTGGTGCCCTAATTAATAATAAATAGTATGGTTTTTTTTTTTTTTAAAAGGAATTTAGGGGCGAATAAAAGCATCAAACATGACTCAGCCGTAACTCTTTACCCTCCATATATAGTGGCATCGATTGGACTAGGAAAAAAGGCGATATCTTGTCGGCCAAAATTACCATAATAGTACACACCTGTGGGAAGGGAACAGATGTTTATAGAAAGCTCGAGGAGAGTCATGCCAAGGAACATAATACAAAATATATGTATTACTTGTATATATATGTGTGTGTGCGTGTGTGTATAATAAAAAAATAAAGAGAACTCAATGAGGATAATTGAGAAGCTATTTGCTTGTGCAAAAGCAAACAGCGATGAAAGTACTACTACGCTTTGTCTTTTGAGTTGAACCACAAAATTAGTGCGGTGAGAAACATCAATTATTTCACACCCCCACCTTTTGTGTTTTCATCCACTTGGTGCCATCCAACACCTTAAGCTCAAATTAATTTACTGATTAGATCAAATCATATCAGATCAGAAAGAGCTAGCTATGGATTTTTGACTTATTGGATCAGATAGAGCTAGCTAATATATATATACATATATATATAGAAATATACATGATATATAAGCGGGATTTCCCTTTTGTGATGCACAGACAGTTGAAAGTGAAGAGTTAAGGACCCACCATTATTCAAAACTACTGTGCACGTTCCTTTAATTAACTTCTCTTATCTAAATCTATTAGTTGACTCCATGATTAAATCATAATCACCTTTCTAATTAGAAAAGAAAAAATCATAATCACTTTTTCAAAAAAAAAAATCAAAGGGACCATACTCATATATTTTCTATTTACATGTTGAAATCAACAACAAAGACTTTTATTGGAGACGGTTTAATGTAAAACATTCGTCTTCCAATCAAAAGGAACTTTCTATGGATATATGTATTAATGATGCATATTGTTTTGAAACATATTAGATTTAATAGTACAAGAAATTAACTGAATCTGTTGCAGATAATTTATGGGGTGTTTAGTGAATGAATTTAGTTTAAGATTTTTAAGTTTCAATAATAATTTTTGTTGACTTTTTAGAAAAGATAAAAAAATTTTTCAAAAAAAAAAAAAACAAAAATAATGATGAAAAAGTACAACTTAGTTTAAAATAAGATATCTTCCCAAACATCCCCTAAATGGTTTAAATTATAGGGGGTGTTTGATGAATGAGTTTAGTTTAAGATATTTAAGTTTCAATAGTAATTTTTCAGAAAAGACAAAAACCTTTTTTAGAAAAGACAAAAAACTTTTTCAGAAAAAGATAAAAATCATGATGAAAAAAGTACAATTTAGTTTAAACAGAGTGTTAAACCAAACTAAGCGTATTACTAAGGGTCCGTTTGGTTCGTTAGTTTGAGTTGAAATATTTTAGTTGTAATAGTAAATTTTTTT
>JAFMPE010131751.1:1038-11040 GCA_024759925.1 Ficus religiosa
TGATAAGTTAATTTAACAATTTTCATTGATAATATTTGCATTAGTAATTCTAAATAGTAATGGTTGGAAACATTATTAACTGTAATTTCACACTTGACTCCACCACAAGGTATATAGTTCAAATCCCCTTACCTTCAATTTTTATTTTTTATTTTTATTTTTACAATATTTTATTATAGGGGTGTAAATGGAAAGTTACATAAAAATCAATTAATAGTTACAAAACTCATCATATAATGACACGTTTGACCACGGAATTTGAGACATTTTAAATATTTTTATTTTATATTTATATGTATTTTTATAAAAACATCAAAATCCATTAGAAAAAATCCAAAATAATTTATACTTTAAATTAACTATGAACAAAAGTAATATTGATTAATCTTATAAATACCTCTAAACCGTACAACTTCGTTTATTTTGGCTCTTAAATTTTCAAAATTGTGCAAAACATTCTTATAAAAAACCGTTCAAAATGTCCCCGCAGTCCATTTTTGCCCCATGATTTTTTTATAAGTGGTTATTACATTCCGTGATTAAATGAACATAACACATTACCACTATAAGTTTATATGCATTCGTAATTGGCTAGTGGTGATCACATTATGGTTGTCCAGCAAGTTCTTATGATTTACAGAGTATATATGATAATTTTTCATTCCTCATTTCATGTACAAATTATATAAAATATACACCAACGGTATTAAAAAGACGACACTCAACCAGAGTTCTTTTTAAATCCAATGCTAGAACTGTACAAATACCTTAGCACAAGTGGATTACAAACTGAAACTCCGAGTTATACAAATAGCATCAGTATAATCACATCACATGCAAGAGCAACAGAAATCGAACTATCTAGTACTCTTCTCCGTAGAGTTTCTAACACTTCAAAAGCTTGAAGGAGTCTCTAGCATTTTAACTCTGAGCTCTTCAGATCTCATCTCAGATTCCCTTGTTGATTCATGAACTGGCTCGCTGTTCGTTTCCTTGTCAACCAAATTGGTCTTTGTTCATCTGCTCAATGGCTCCACCTGGAGTTTGGCACATCAGCATTTGGTTTCTTAAGCAGAATAGGCATATGTGAGCCCTGGACTTGGGTGGCATTGGTCAGTTCTTCCAGAGTAGAATCACCAGCCTGAACGGAAACCGACAAATGATTTCTGAGGTTGTTTGATGAGTCAATCCGAAATGATTTGGTCTTGTATGTATTCAACCACTCTGAATATTGCCTTGAAGACTCCAAAGATCTCATCCTACCCGATGATCGGCTGCTAGGCCTTTAGTTGGTGCGATATTCTTGGGCAATTCCGGCTACTTAGATATCAATAGAGCACAAAAGATGCCAATCGACATTTAATTTATCAAACAAATAGACTTGAAGTTGAGTATTATGGTGACAAAACCAATGCTCAAAATTTTGTGCATGTCTAACAATACCTTGCAAGGAAACTTCTGAAGATCACGCGGAAGATCTTTTGAGAGTCTCTAATTAAGACCCCCACGAATTTAAAACTACTCTGCTAAGTAATTGCAGATATGCATATGAATTAGCATCAGCTATTTTTTCTCCAAACCAGTAATCCGAAAAAGAATAAACAAAAATGATATGAAAAAACTAGCAAGCACAGTTAGAAGTTCAAATTCTGCAGCCAAAATAACAGATGAATAGCAGAAGAACAACATTTACTTCTTAGCAGTCGTCCTAATCCAATTGCAGGAGGTGCAAAGTGAAGTCCATTTCTCTTCCAAGAACTCTCGAATCAAAAACAGAGTTTTTAATTGCAGAGACAAATAGATTATAAAACAAAATATGAGCGAAAGGAGAACCACATACCGTGGCAACCGAGATGAGGGAGAGAATGCGCAAAGAAAATGATGCTTCAAAGTTAGACATATGTTTAGAAACTGATGAACTCCTGTTTAAGATCAGTTAATTTGCTTACCTCCTTTATAAGAGATATTATTCAGTAACATTTTTCTGTCTATTATGTTCTTGTCTTGTTCCAACTTGTATATTGCTTGAACAATTAACATTCAAGATACAGTTAGGAAAAGCTGTGAAAATCCAAAAAAGGTATCCATACACAAAAAATAAATTGGAATACAAACATTCCACAAACTAAATAGAGGAGATTGAAGCAAGTTCCTTTCAAGGAAAATACAATGCAGAAACTGTTAAAAAAACAAAAAACACAAATCTTAGCATATCATAAACAACAAACTCAAACTCCAAGTACAAGTGAAAATTACAAAAACCACTAAGCGAAGTAAAGGAAAACATTAGAACCAGCACTCTTTTCCACGAACACTTGAAGCTACTTTTCTGCTTCTTTCTTCATTGCCAATTGATGAATTGGCTCGTTATTAATCGATTTATCAACAGAAGTGCTATGACAATAAAGAACAGGGAAATACATTAGCAAATTAAAATGAAGATAGAATGAGACAAGGAAAAACGAACAATCAATTCGTTATCACCTGCTAGAACATGGAAAACCTTCTCTTCAGCTTAGCCCAGTTGACAACAATTAACGCATGTAACCAATCTCCCAAGTTGTTCATGAACTGAAAATAAGTGAGTCTCCATGAAGTATTGAGCCACATATTACCACAAACTCCACAGAAGCCAACCGCACATCCGACTCCGATTCCCATCCAATACTATGACATGTCACACCATTCTCTGCCATCTTCAACGTTGCTTTCAACATCACCACCAGAATCCAAACTTTCATCTCCTGGACAAACAGTTGTCAGAGGCTTTCCACAGAGTTCAGGGTTCCCAGCAAACCAAGAAGCATTGAAGCTTTGTAGTTGTGTGCCGGTAGGAATCCTTCTGGACAAATTGTTAGAAAAGAAATAGTAGCCAAACTTTATGGAATATTACCAGAAAGTTGGTTGCGAGACAAATCTAAGGAATCAAGATTATTCAACTGTCCAATCTTTTCAGGGATGGCTCCACTAAGATTATTTCTTGAGAGTTTTAGTTGAACCAACCTCACAAGATTTTCCATTTCTCTAGGAATCTCTCCGGTCAATCTGTCGCTTGAAAGATCTATCATTTTCAAATATCCAATATTATCGCCATATTGACGATCTATACCTTTCCATGTAAACAGAGCATATGCTTCCGGAATTCAAGTTTTTTCATTGAGTGAATAATATGAAATATTAGATTCTGGATTTGTGAAAGAACTGAAATTGTATACGCATGAGGGAATGGCACCAGGCATGTTATTAAGCGAAACATCCAATTCTTGAATCCAACGGAAAGGGCACAGACTTGGTGGCATAGTCCCATAGAATTTATTTGATTTTAAACGAAGGACCACCAAATTTGTAAGCCTTTCTCCAAGCCCTGTAGGTATTTTCCCTTCAAATTATTCTATCCAACATCTAAAACTCGCAGAAAGGTGCATTTCTTCAACGATGAGGGCAAAGGACCTGTGGAGTTATTGCGGCTCAAACGCGAAGTCTCAAGATACTCTGCAGAACCCAGTGAGTGAGGGATTACACCAAACAACTTATTGTTCTCCAAATTGAGTTCAAACAAATTCTGAAATTTCCACCAACAATTAGGAAGGCCTCCAAATAACAGTTGGAGAGATCAACATGGGAAAGATTTCGTTGGTTTCGGATCCATCTTGGAAACAATTGACCCAACTTGCAACAACTCAATTCTATGGAAGTCAGTTGAAAGGAGGGAAGCCAATTGGAGCTGAAATTCAGTGTTAAGGAGTTGGAAGATAAGGATAGTTTCTCCAATATGGAAAGTTTTTATAAGTGAACTTCGGAAACGACCCCAGTGAAAGCGATCGAAGAAAGATCCAGGACCTTAAGATTAGAGAGTTTACCTATACTTTCTTTCGAAGTATTGTTGCACTTATTGTTATTGTTTGCCAAGTTTAACTCTCTCAAGGATGACATATTTGAAAGATCAGGTAATGGTCCATTGAGTAGGTTGTTTTCCAAGTTCAAGACAATAAGCTTCGAAAGTTGGCACAAACTATTTGGAAAAGGGCCCTCCAATTGGTTATAATTAGGAAGATAGAGTTCTTTCAAAGATGGGAATATTTTCACATCAGGAATTAGTCCTCCACTGAATCTCAAATCCAATATATCTAAAGAATCTGCAGCACAACCTGTGAGGCTTCCTAGTAGATCATGAAGTGGTGCAGCGTATGTGAAAAGACGTAGTGTTTTTAGGCTGTAAAAATCTCCCCAGGATTTTGGTATTCCACCATTCAAATGATTCAATGACAAGTCAATGTACTCAAGGGAAGTACTAAGATATTCAAAGTAACTTGAAAGTAGGTGACCTTGATAAATGTTGAAATCATACAGAGAAAGATAACAACGTTTGTACCAACATTGAGCAACCAGGGAAGTGCTTTTGGATGGATCATGTTATCAATTGGTCTGAGAGAATTGAAAGAATTTATGTAGAGCAGTGACCATGTATCTACCTCTGGAAATTGACAATCTGATAATGCTAAGCTTGTTAAGGAATGGGCCATTTTAATTGATTGAAGCCAATCCACGTCTTTGGTGAAATCAATATAAGAAAGTCCAAGGATTCTCACAGAAGGGAGATATAAGAAAGCCATTCAAGGTTGCCTGTCATTTGACAAAAGATTCTCGAAATATCGAGGACTTGCAATTTTGTTAGGTTCTGAAGTTGTGAAGGAAGAGCTCCATAGAATGGATTTTATGAGAGGTTGAGATATATGAGCCTTTGAAAAGAACCAATGAACCTTGGAATCCTTTGGAAATCGTTGAAACTGAGGTCCAAGTATTCCAAATATTGCAATTCTACCAAAGCAGAATAGATTTCACCACTCTTTGAAATCCAACCATAACCATTAGAAAAGTAAGTAATTTTAGGATGAAGATCAAGCAAGATAACATGATTGGTTTGGTTGTCGCACCTAATTTGTCTCCACGAGCAACAATCTTCATCTTTGCTTGTCCAGGAGGGGAGGATGTTAGCATGATCTCCAAGGCCTTGTTTAAACTGGAGAAGAGCCTGTCTCTCCCTCTCTATGCACCGCACTTGAGTTTTTGCAGCCTCGCCCTCATCACTGAATACAAGTATTAAAACTAGCACGAACAAGAACCACAGTCTCACATTGAAATGCTCAACTATGAAACTTAACATATTTGAGAAATCAAAGCACTGGACAAAATGTATATGTATATGCGATGTATATGCACTTACCATACACATAAATACACACACACATACACACACATGCACGCTCCTATATAAATGAACATTTGGCGCGATATTTATGATCATGACTAAAGAACAATCCCTTGCAGAAGTTACGTCCTCTTGACTGACATTTGCTAGTCATGCACACACATTAGCTTGTTAAATGGAAAAATTAAAAGAAAAAGAAAAGGTTAAAATGGATTTATCTAAGGTTTTAGTTAACTTGAAATCTCATAGGAAATTAGATTCATCTTTAGATTTTCGAAGAGCGCCTGTCCAACAGACACTTAAGTTTTGTATTCATCACGTATAAAGGGAAATCTCTGCGAGTTGATAAAATAAATTTGTTAGTTTCAGCATATAATTAGAGTGTTTTTGCTAAATGATAATTGGCTTGCTTTATGTAAATTATTGATATGAAACATTTATTGTTATGAGTGAAACACAGTGGCTTAATGATAACTCTATAAAATAATATTTTTGCTATAATCTTAGTAATTTATATTAAATTTTCCCCAAATTTATTATGTTTTTCTAAGTACGCAGGTTAATTATGTTAATAAGGTTAGAAGTAGCACTTTGAAGCTAAAATGTGATAAAAAGAAATTCAAAATTACAAAAGGAAATTTAGAGCCGACTTCAACCACTAGCACGACTGTTACACACGCACCACTCATGTTTCCAACCGTCTGATTGACCCCAGATGTGGTCCAGAGTGCGAGTATGTGAAACTCGACCAGCCAGGCGCATCGTTGAGCCCGTGTTAGCGCCATCAGGCTATGCGGGATCTCGTGTGGCGCGTTCCACCATGCATCCTTGCGCCTATGACCTCCAGCTAATGCCATCTCGACATGCATCCCACTTGTTCTTGCTTCCAACCGTGTGTCGCCACCTGTCTTTCCACGTGGGCCTCAGGGTTGCTGCGCATCTGATGTTGCGGCCCAAGAAAAGAAAGAAATAAAAATACAAAAGAAGTAAAAAATGAAAAGGGAAAAATCTAATACCAAAAGGCAGCGGCTGGGAGGTTATAAATAGGAGTCTTAGGGCTCCTTGTTGAGTGTCTTTTGGCTATGGGAGAAGCCAAAAACTAAAGAAGAAAAAGAAAAAAATATATATTTTAAGCTTTAGGTTTAGTTTTCTATAAAATTAAGGAGAGATTGTCTTGAATTATCAAGAAGAGAGGGAGAAGAAAATTTAGGAGAAGGCTTCGGAGACCTATGACATCTTCAAACTGGTCTTGCTTTATTTTATTATCTTTTTATTTTTGTAATTTAAGAATAATTAAACCTTTATTTTGTAGATTTCTATTTTTATTTATGAAGTAATTATCTTTTCTAGGAATGCGATCTATCTAGATTATGATCATTTGAGTTTTTCTATTTTCGTTGATTGATGTCTATTCCAGTTTTATGTTGAAGAAAATTAATCTATGCTTAATGTTTGTGAATTTCTGGCCAACTTTTACATAATTTGGTATTTGATTTGAGGCTGAGAAGTGATAATTGAATAATCCCTTATTTAATTTACCATGAGATTGTCATAAGCTAGAGATAGTTATGAAACTTGTACATCACTTTAAATTTCTTGTTCTTAATGAATTGTGATAGGCTTAGATTTGAGACCGAGAGATGATAATGGGCTTATTGTGAGATAAATTGTAAATGCTTGAGAAATATTAATGATTATAGTAGTGAGATTCGCTGGCAACATAGAGAATAGACGTTGATTAATTGGATTATAGGATTTGAATAAGATTAATCTAGTGAAATCAGAAACCCTAGATTTTTAATATTTTGAGTCTTTTGTCTTTTTACTTATTTTATTATTTTTATTTAAAATCTCTTTTCAGTTATTCAATTAAAGTTGGAGTTAATATAATTTTGGTAATTGGTAACGATAGCTCTCGTAGAAATGATACTTTACTTATCACTTTATTTCTTATTTACGATAATGTGTACTTGCAATTTTCCGGAACAAGTTTTTGGCACCATTACTGGGGACTGTTTTGTTTTACTAATATCGATACCAAATAACTCTAGTTTTAGTTTGAATTTTTTTTATTTTTCTTTATTTTAATTTTTTTGTTTGTTTGTTTTTGTCTTATTTGAGGTACTTCAAGATATCTCATTGATAGGTCCTCATGAGTTTTGCCCAACAAGACATGGAACCGATGTATAATGCTTGGTGGAGAAATAGAGACTTGCTTAACAGGTTTCCTGATCAAGGTTTCTCCAAGGAATATATTCTTCAAAATTTCATTAATGGCTTATGTAACACAATAAGTTGGGTTGAAAGTGGACATGGTAATTTCCCATTATTCTAAATACCCGTTGACGAAGCCTATTACATGTTTGAAGACATGGCCGACTATGATTATTAGGAAAAGAATATTTTTCGGAACGATCGAGATTGTCAACATGAAGAATTGATAGCATCCACTCTTTTCATTGATGCACCAATTGAGACCATTGAAGATTGCCACCTTGAGGAGCCGACACAAAGAGAGAAGCACTTTGAGTTGTTTTATAACAACGACTCTTTAAGTGAAGTAGGGATACAAGACTTAGCCATAGAAGAAGAATCACAAGAAGAAGTATCTAGTACCCAACCGATTGTGACCACATTAATCATCCAAGATCATATCTATGAAGATCCGATGTGGCCAATACCTCTTCCACCTACATTACCATCATCCGTTCATGTTCCCCGAGCACATACATCGAAGCCTAGTCTTATTGGAGCCATGAGATGAATCCTACCATATCTTGTCAAGCTTGAGGGCATCAACAATCAATGGGGTGTTCTATGACACCTATTATGGGCGAAAGCTACTTTTTGACGAACCATTCTCCACAGTCAAGCCGATGACTATAAATTAAGCGCTTCTTGGGAGGTAACCCAAGCTTTTTACATGCTTTTTAATTATTTGTTTTGTTCAAATTTATATTTTCAAGTTTTAGGATCTTTTTGTTTATTTGTTTATTTATCTTGCTTCTTTGTTTTTCTTCTATAGGTACAAGCTTTGAAGTCAAGGAGCCAACTCATGGAGCCAACCACCAACAAGGGAAGTTTGCAATAACCCTTCTTATTTTCATGATTGCGTACACATTAGGACAATGTGCATTTTAAGTTTGGGGGTAGAGGTATAAAAAAATAAATTTGAAAAAAAAAAACTTTTTGAGTATTGATTATGTTTGATTGTCAAAGGCCAATGATAAAAAATAGGTTGAACTAATTATAGCTGTTGGAAAATGATGAATATTGTATTGTTTGTGTGCTTGATTCTTGTGTGAGTTTTGTCTTGATTGCGATTCTTTTAACACTTTGCGCACATAGCCTTGATCATTTAACCATTTTGCTTACTTAGAGAAAGTTTATGTGAATTAAGTAACTCATTCGATCTCATTGAACTCTAGAACTGGTTTGATTATCACTTGAGGTGAAATCCTAGGTTACACTTTGTCAAGGACATGATTTAGGCCATCTTTAGATCGTTTGAGCCTTTCAAGCTAACATTTACGTATGCATATTCTTAGTCACCTCTTTAAGCCGAATGTTTACCTTTTCTTTGTTACCCACATCTTTTAGCCTAGCTTTTTATTAATTTCTAAACTTTCAGCCCTTTTCCTTAAGCATGTTCATCTTATAGGAAATATCTTGACATATACTAAAGTTTGGGAGGATTGGTGGAGTTGTGAAAAGCTCATTTTGGTTAATTAAAAAAAAAAAAGTGCTACGCCTTGTTTCAAAAATAAAAAAGAAATAAAAACAAAATAAAAAGTTTGAGGTGTAGTAACTCAAACAGAGAGAGAGAGAGAGAGAGAGAGAGAGAGAATAAAAAATGGATGACAAAGTAAGTTGAAATCAAGTTTGGGGGTGTTATTAGGAGTGTTGCAAAAGCTCTACAAAGGTCCTACAATGATTATGTGTTTAGGATGATTCGAGCCACATTATTATCCTTATCATATTATTACCCTAGCCTAACATTACAAGCCTAAAAAGTTCTAATGATCCTTGGTATCATGTTTGTGTACATTACTGGAGAGTGATAAGAAAACTAAGCAAGTGGAGTTCAAAAATTTCTTCATGTAGAGATCAATCATATTCATTTGTTTGCATAAATTGATCAGAGTTATGAGTAATTGAGTGTAAAAGGCTATTTCACACACACACGAAAAGAATCCAAGGCAAAGTGAGGCAAGCATTTCAATTGAAATTCTAAATTTGAATGATATTTAGAGTTTTCCTTGAGCTATGAAATAGGTGAAATCTTTGAGGCATGCTTTGTAAATCAAACTGAATTAATACTCACTCTTTTCCATTATTTTTCTCTTTCTTTTGCTAGAGGACTAGCAAAATGTTAAGTTTACGGGTATGATAACCCTATAAAATAGAGTTATTTTAGCATTCTTAAACTTATATTTTCGCTATAATCTTAGTAATTTATATTAATTTTTCCCAAAATTTATTATGTTTTTCCAAGTATGTAGGTTAATTATGTTAATAATGTTAAAAGTAGCAATTTGGAGCTAAAACAAGATAAAAGAGATTCAAAATTATAAAAGGAAATTCGGAGCCAACTTCGATCACTCGCGTGACTATTACATGTGAGCCACTTGCGTTTCTGTAAGAACCCGAAATTACGATGAATCTATGATTTCCTTTGAGACAAGGAAAATTTAATATTTAATTATGTTTGAGGATATGAAACTCATGATCTGAGTTAAATATCAGTATATGTTTGAGTTTTCGTTAAATTAGCTCCGAGACTCAAAAATAAT
>JAFMPE010131762.1:1426-19504 GCA_024759925.1 Ficus religiosa
AAGCTCATCCTCCAAGAGATGCTGGCCTTCCTTGACCTTTGAGATCCACAGGTCCAAATCCATCTTCGTTCTTCGTTATTCTTCTTCTTCTTCTTCTTCTTCTTTGTTTGCTTGTTTCTTTCTTTAACCTTGTCTGAGTTTTCTTTCTTTGTTTCTAGGGTTTTCAGTAGATGAGATGAGAACGATAAGAGAAGAGAAAAATATCCAAAAATTATTATTCAATTTTACTTCATGTATGTGCGACCATCTCAAAAGTCCAAATTAGCAAAACAACGTTATCTATTTTAAAGAACATTTGATGTTGAACTTGGCTTCGAAATAAAATGAAAATTTTATGATAAAATTGATTAATTTTTTTAAAAATTAATTATAATTTTTATTTTTTTAAAATAAATAAAAATTCGATCATAAAAATATAATTTAATTTAAAATAAGATGAAACATTAAATATAATCTCAGGTCTTGTTTGATATTCTATCTTATATTCAATTAAAATGTACTGTTTCATTTTAATTTTTGTCTTTTTTTAAAAAAAATTTTGTCTTTTTTTAAAAAAATCTTTATCTTTTTTAAAAATTTAATAAAAATTTTCAACTCAAATTTAAAATTTTCAAACTCAACTCATTCACCAAACGAACCCTTAATACAAAAACGACGATTGTTCGTGATTATTTAATATCATTTTATTAATTAAACTTTTTAATAACTTTTAAAAAAGTTGTTAAATCATTTTATAAATAGTCTCTGTTTACTTTCTAAATAATTTATTAGAATCTGAATATTTTAAACCGACTACCCTGGTATGCTTTCTTTTCTATTTTTCACTTTCTCTTTTCTCATTTTCTTTTCTTTTTCCTGTGTTTTTCATTTTCTTTATTATTTTATTGTAAATTTTGGATTTTCTTTTTAGTTTTTTCTTAGGAAAATTTTTGCTAAAATTTGTAGACTACCACTCGATTTGTCAAATACTCGCAATTGTTTTTTTTTTTATAGAAAATATGTTGGTATTTTTAGTGGGAATAAAAATTCATTTATATAGTTGCAAACATAGTTTAACTGTAATTTTACATATTAATTCATCATGAGGTGTAGAGTTCGAGTCCCCAGCTCAAGTAAAAAAAAAAAGAAAAAAAAACTTACAACAAGAAAATTAAGATGGAATTAACGCAGTTTTTCATGACAAGTTTAACATGTGTGTGTTTGTATTTTAAGAGGATGTAGTGGCAAGTTTGGGCTAAGAGAGAAAACAAATACAAACAATTGAATAATGGACGATGTTTTACATGGTAGTCTTTTTATTATTAACAATGCTTTTAGAGTTAAGGGAGATTAGATGGTTTGTTTAGCGCTTCCTAAATTTAGGCATACAATATTTAATGCTAGTTTTCTAATATATGTCTGTGTGAGATCTTCAAAAGAAAAACACATGTGTGTACTTGTGTGTTACAGATGGATAATATAATCTACTTTCAATAAGAGTATATGTTATAGAGTAATACGTACAATATATATAAATATTTATATATATTTCTCAACAATATATATTAATATTTATATAATATGGTACTTTCTTTTACTTAAAAAAAAAAAAGTTTATTGTTGTGTTTATGATTCTCATTTATTAAAACTAAGTAGAAACACTTTATGAATTCGAACTTGAAAACACATGAACAGTAACATGTTTGTTATTGAGTATTGGAGATTAGCAATAAACAATTATCATGTTGGGTCAGTAGTTAAATGTTTGAGTGCTTGAGGGTCTTTAGTGGTGTGTTTACTTAAACATAACCGGAATGGACATAACTCAAAACAAGTAGTATTCCCATACACCTCACACCCAAAAGATAAATTTACTCAAATAACCACATTTTTTTTATCTATTAACCAACATAACACAAATTTTAGTTTGATTTTGTATCATATTAGTCTAATGTTACTTTTTTGTATCATATTGATATAATAATCTTTAAATTTATGTCATTCAGGTACTTTCCCTCATTCAAAATGAAGATATAGAAGCTGAATAAGGTTTTTTTTTTTTTTTTGGTGTAAATTAGAGTCAAAATTAGCTATTTACTTGATTATATGATTTAGAATCGAAATCAATGGGAATATCATTCGTGCATCTATTTAAATCCAAAATAAATAAATAAATAATGGTTAGAAATATACTTGTATATACCTTCGTAATTATGCTTTCAAAAATTTTTAAAAAATTAATTTGTAAAATTATTATCATATTGTGAATCATAATTAAACTAATCGTTATAATATTAAGATATTAAAACAATAAATATAAGTTGTGTGATTTTTTATTTTTAAAAAATTGAAAAAGTGTAAAAACTTGAATTAAATAAATTAAATAAATAAAGTGTCAAAAATTGAATACATATTGTTTTATTACAATTAAAAATTATTTTTTGTTGATTCTGACAAAATTATTAATTATTTATTCTAGCAAAATTAATAATAATTAGAATAACTTTAGAATATTAGGTATATAATAATTAATATAGGTTGTTATTATTTATTTTTTACTATTGGAATAAATATTTTACTGTCGTTATTCTCATATAGAATTCTAAACTTTATCTCCTAAATTTTTAAAAGTCTTATTTTGTCCTGTGAGTTTTGAATTTATCACACTTAATTCCTATTATTAGAATTTTGGTTTTATTAGTTAAGGGAGCGAAATGGGAGTTTTAAAAATTCAAAAGGCAAAGTATGAATGATTTTAAAGTTTAGTGGGCATATAGGATATTTTGCCTCTTGAACTTTGAATTTATCCTACTTAATCCATGTAACTAGAATTTTGGTTAAAAACAAACGGAAAAATATGGATATCAAACTTACTAAACTTATTCTATTAGGATTTTCATTAAAAACAAACTCAAAAAGGACAACATGACCAATTTTTTCCATCTGTTTTTTAAATTCTAATAGAAGGTGTTAAGTGTGGGCAAATTTAAAGTTAAGCTTACATTTGATATTTAAGTTTATTTTAAACTAAAACAGTACTTTGCGTTGGTTTTTTGAAAATCAATAAAAATTATAGTTAGTTTTTGAAAAGTCAACTAATTTTAACCTAGAAAATTCCATTTCATTTCAAACTCAACTCAAACACCAAACACACCCTAAGTGAGGTAAAAGGGTAATTTTTAAAGTTCAAGAAACAAAGTGTGAATGATTCTAAAGTTCAGTTGACATATATGATATTTTTCCCCCAAAATTTTGAATTTGTCCCACTTAATCCTTATTACTAGAATTTTGGTTAAAAAAAATATGGAAATATATGGGTATTTATCTTGCTAAACCTATTTTATTAGGATTTTTATTAAAAATAAACGGAAAAATACCATTTGACTGCACTTAACTCACTTTTTTTCGTCTATTTTTAATTTAAATTCTAATAGAATGGGTTTAGTGTGGGCTAATTCAAACTTAAGAGCTCAAAGGGTAATTTTTAAAGTTCAAGAGATAAGGTATGAATGATTAAAAAATTCAGTGACCATGGAGGAAAATAATCTTATTTTATAAATAAAATATAGGTAAAATAGTAACTATATATATGCCAAGTTTGGGAGCTACAATCTCAAATTGATGTAGGCTCACCATTCCCACTCAGAAGAAAAATGAATAAGTAAATAAATGACTAATCATTTGATCTCATTCCTTTTTTTTATTTTTAAAGAGACATCGTTACGAGAGGTTTGGTGCTAAGGTTTAGATTATAGAATTTAGGTTTGAATTGAATTGTGTGTTTGCTTTGATGTTTGAATTGCTGGAATTAAAAAGTGTAAAAACTTGAAATGTGTTCGGAAAAAAAAAATCAATTTGGAGCTTATTTCGTTCATTTTAAAATTCTATGCAATTTAAAAAAAAAAAATCTCAATTAGATTTATATATGGAAAGTCGTGGACTTTTAAAGTTTGAGTTAGAAAACTACGAATAGTAACTGTAAATAGTGAAACTGAGAGAAAAAAATAAAATTTGGA
The DNA here is from genome assembly GCA_024759925.1 of Ficus religiosa. Lineage (NCBI taxonomy): Eukaryota > Viridiplantae > Streptophyta > Magnoliopsida > Rosales > Moraceae > Ficus > Ficus religiosa. The sequence continues at coordinate 5,422 of JAFMPE010131762.1, forward strand.
TTGTAATTTTAGAGTATAAACCCTTGCACCAAAGATCCCAAAAATTATTAATAAGTAAAAATATTATAAATGTGAAGACTTATTTTTATGCACCTTCATGCATCGTTACTATTAGCACATTCAACGAGATTAACGTGCTCATCATTAAGCAGCAGGGCCTTTAGTGAATATTAATGTCAGCCTCATGAGAACTCCTTTGGTAACATAGACTTTTAACTTGTTTAGTGTTATAATCAAAACTCTATAATTATGATCCAATTTTTGTCTTTTTCCTTCAGCTTTACTATTTATACAGTTTTGTAACTCAAACTTTAAAATTTCATAACTTTACATAGACAAATCCAAATGAGATATGTATTTTTTTAAAATTGTATAGAATTTTTAGACGAACGAAACAGACTTCATATTGTATTTTTTTTTTTTTACACATTTCAAGTTTTCACACTTTTTAACTTCAACAATTCAAACGCATCGATAAACACATGATCAATTTAAACTCAAATACTATGATCCAAACCTTAACACCTGCATGCTTTGATTCTTTAGTAAATAATATAATAATTTGCAAATTTTATATTTATATTTGATAATTGAAACAGTTCCATAATTATTTATGTGTTATAAACTTTTCACTCATAGAAAAAAAAATTAATATGATAATTGAAAGACAAAAGGAGGGAAATAAGCCAAAAAACCTCTAGTAATAAAATAAATATCAGAAAACTATTTGTCTGATGACAAATAACATATGTATATCTATGAAACATATTCGCGATAAAAATTATCTTAAATAGCAGCAAAATTCTCTTAAATAAAGTACTTAATAAATAGCATAAAACATTTTGTGTGATGGTGAATAATGTTTGTATGATAAATAATGTATTTACAAAATATATTCATGATAAAATATTATCTTAAAAATATTGCTATAAATAATATCTATGCGGTAAATATAATATCTATGAAAAACAATTTATTTACAAAACATTTACTATAAAATTACCTTATAATAAATGAACAAATTTACTATAAATATGTTACCTCCAATGTTTTTATAATATACTATTTATTTTAAATATTTTTTAAAAATTTTCTATTTACTATAATTTATCCAAGCAAAAAAACAATTCCTATCAATAATGTTAATATTTCACCTCAATACCTTAAAAAAAAAAAAAAGGAATATTACACCTCATTCATTATTAAAAAAAAAAAAAAAAACCTCTATCTACCTCATTATTTTTTTAGGGCAAATTTCATTTTTGCCCCTTAAATTTTAAATCTTGTTACAAAATATTCATGAACTTTAATTTATAACATTTGTTCCTCCTAAATTTTGAAACTTTTGAGAATTTCCCCTTTGGTGAAGTTTTTAATGGACAGTAACACGTTCACTCATTCATAATAGGAGTTGGGATGTGAATGTACAATTACTAAATTACCCCTTTAAATTACATTTGGTATTAAGGTTTGGATTGTAGAATTTGAGTTTGAATTAATTGTGTGTTTATTAAGACGTTTGAATTGCTTGAGTTAAAAAGTGTAAAAACTTGAAATGTGTTCTAAAAAAAAAAATTAATATAAAGCTTGTTTTGTACGTCTTGAAATTTTAGATAATTTAAAAAATAAAATTATCTTATTTAGACTTTTAAAGTTTGAGTTATAAAATTATGTGAATAGTAAAGTTGAAAGGAAAAAAACAAAAATTAGATTGTAGAAGTAAGGTTTAGATTGGAGGTTCAAACACTTGCTTAAAATGCCCTTAAATTTATCAGCATGTGTACTGCACATGTCATTTTCCGTTAAAAACTTATAGGGGAAATTTACAAATATTTCAAAATTCAGGGGAACAAATGTTATAAATTGAAATTTAGGGTTATTTTGTAACAAGGCCTAAAGTTTGGGGGAATGAAATTTTAAATTTGTTTTTTTGGGTAATTTATTTATTTATTTATTTTTTTGGTAATTTAAAATTTTGTTTTTATATTATACCACCACACTAGACTTCATAGGAAAATTTTGGATATTTCTTTCATTTTTCTGGGGCGGCGAGACGGTGGTGTTTGACAAATCAATCCCCATGGCCGCCACAGCGGCTGGCTAGTTTATTGCGTTAGCCATTCAATTCGAAAGAGGAACGATAGCAGGAATTGGAGCTTAGGGTTTCTTTTGCATCCTCGGAAGAGGAACGATTCTTTTGTGTGCCGCAGATACCTGAGCAGGTTCGCTTTTCTTTTTCTTTTCTTTTTTTTTTTTTGAGGATATAATTTGTTAAAACAATTCCTGATTTCGAGTTTGGGCTAAAAATCATGTTCTAATCATACCGTAATACGATGAATTATGTTGAAAGATTGATAATTTATTTAGTAAGATGAGCTCTGCAAATATTCTGTAATTAGGGATTTGAATAATGTTAGCAATTAGGTTTCTTGTTCATGTTATTCAATTTAGTTTCATCTTTTGTGCTTTAGAATCTAGATATTGGTTTAGGGCTCTTTTGTTTTCTTTGTAGAGTTGAAATTGCCTGTTACTTTGATTGAATGAAAACAGATTGTTGAAAATTTTCCTGTCCTAATTTGAAATTTAGTTTGGTTTGATCATTTTGGTTTGGGAGTAATAATGGAAAAACAATTGGAGGGTTCCAGTAGCTCCGCGACAGCGATCGACTCCTCTAATATCGGTTTTAAGGTGTTTTTTTCTCGAATTTCTTTCATCCTTTTTTTTTTTTTTTTAAATAAATTTCTTCAAGTTTTAATAGTACAATTCGGATTTCTTCGCTAAAGGTTTATCTTGTTTTGATCAAGTAATTAGATTTGCTTTTGGGGTTTTGTAGCTTCTGAAGAAACAAGGTTGGAAAGAAGGAACTGGTCTCGGGATTTCTGAGCAGGTGGGCATTCTAATTTTCCCTGTTTACATTTTCTAAGTTTTATTTTTATTTTATTTTTAGCTGGTAGTCTATGAGGTGAAAATCATGAAATGCTGCCTTTGTAAATTTACATTTTAGAGATGGTAGGCCTGACCTGAATTCCGGACTCTCGATTTGTTGGTGTTACCAAGTTGGATCGAAATTTTTACGTTTCTTACTATCAATGGTTTGAATGCTTGTTTTCTGCAATTGGTTTATAATATGGCTCATTATATATTATTGGAAATTGTTACCTAAAGTCTTTCCAAGTCTTTTCCAAGAAATTTTGTGTTGAAACATGGTTGCCTCCTAGTCAATATGCTTGAAACCTAAGGTCTCTGACCTTGGAATTTGAACGGCAATAGCAAGTGCAAGATAGTTGGGTATTTGTTTTAAGAACCTGCAATCACACCTTAAAAGGGTCGTGATTGGGACGGTGGACTGACTGGCATATGAACAAGGTTACATGGCGGTGCCAAATTTTAACTGACAGTTTTGTTTTGTTTATCTTTTTCTCTACCTTTATTTATTTAATTTTTTGGTTTTGAGGGTAATGGTTTTGTTTTTTGAACAGGGTAGATTGGAGCCGGTGGAAGCATGTTTGAAGAATAACAAGCGGGGCTTGGGAGCTGACAAAGTTAAGAAGAAGGCCCTTAAGCCTCTTGATACTAAAAGCACCACCACATCGGACGGGAAAAATAAACAGGTAATTTTTAATTATCATTGGCTGTCAAGTTAACTCCATTTTTTTTTTCTCCTTTTTTTTAATAAAGGACTGCACTGGTAAATGATTATATAATTAATACATATGTTATGGGGACTGTGAAGAAGAAATAAGACTCCACATTAATTAATGAAAAATTAAGAGGCGGATAATCCTTGAAGGTTCTTGTATGAAGTAAGAACGATGAAAATCTTGTAAATATTANTTTGAAGAATAACAAGCGGGGCTTGGGAGCTGACAAAGTTAAGAAGAAGGCCCTTAAGCCTCTTGATACTAAAAGCAGCACCACATCGGATGGGAAAAATAAACAGGTAATTTTTAATTATCATTGGCTGTCAACTTAACTCCATTTTTTTTTCTCCTTTTTTTAAATAAAGGACTGCACTGGTAAATGATTATATAATTACTACATATGTTATGGGGACTGTGAAGAAGAAATAAGACTCCACATTAAGTAATGAAAAATTAAGAGGCGGATAATCCTTGAAGGTTCTTGTATGAAGTAAGAACGATGAAAATCTTGTAAATATTATTGTAATCAGTAGAACTCGTCATATTCAAACAGATTGAATGTGAAACAAATGCGTTTGTTCATCTAAGTAAAAGATTGCACTTTGGAAGAATTAAGAATGAACACAAGTGGATTAATGCGATTTGGATCATGAAGAGATTTAACATATTGATCCAACCATTCCAACTGGGCAACCTTTATTGGGAAGCTAGTTATCTGCTTAGTTTGTTATTTTTCTTCTTATTTCTTTCGAGTTAATTTAAGCTATGGAATAAGAAAACATTGGTTTTCTCTTTTTAAATTTTATTTTGGGGTCGTTGCGCTGTGCGATTTCCAGTGCGTTTGTACTAATGTCATGCTGATTTAGGAACCGCCATCAAAAAAATCTAAGCCACTCACTAAAAAGATGAGGAAGATGCAAGAGCTCGAAAGACGATTGCAGGAGAAGGAATTTGAGCGGGCGTTTTTTAGGGAGTTCTGGCCAGATAATGTTTAGTGGATGATCTATATTTTTTATTTGAATGATTTTTGCCCCTTTTTTTCATCTTCTGGGGATCATGATTTTTTATAGATCTTCTTTCTCCGATTCTAGCTCGCTCCGCAACGCCCTGTTTTGTGGTTGATGTTGTAAAATAGGCTAAAAAGCAGTCGACATTCTGTGTTCTGTGTGGCTGAAATTATAGATAGTGTACATACATAGACCAATTAATTTTGAGATAATTACAGAAATTTCCTTTTAAATTTATTCCAAATAGACGGTGTTTAACGACTAAAATAAAAAATTAACCATGCAAAAAGATTGCCTCCTATAGAAGAAACTATCAATTCTTTTAATTCAAGGACAATAACTTTTTTCTGAATGAAATTTTCCGGAAAAAAAAAAAAGAAAGCCTGATAATTTTTAGATGTCGTAGAAGTTGAAGATTTAAACAAAATTATTATTATTTTTGTTATTATATATATATATGTAAGCAGTACGCACACACAAGGATAGAAATGCACATGCATTAAATTTAACTGTTAATTAAAATAAATATTATTTATTTTAATCTTATTTAGTACGTATATTTTAATACTTATCCTCTTTTCTTCCAAAATATGTGTGTGTGTGTGTACACTTTTAAACTCAATAGTCAGTATTTGATTGATAGAATATGTAAAATTGTTAATCGTATTTTGACAAAGAAGATTAACATTGACACTCCTAACATATATCAATATACATTACTAAATTTTATTATAATGACACCCCTTTAATTTTTAACTTTATTATATTGGCTGCCCAACAAAAATTAATGTATCACTTTTTTTAGAGATCAAAATTTCTTTAATTGCATAAATTATCCTAAGAACATTATCAAATAAATTTACTCTGGTAAAATATTTATAGGATGCACTTTTTGCACTCAAGTATCATACAACCCGCATATGTTGAAGGAAAATTCATTTTTTTTTTTTTTAAATGTGAATCAACATTTTGATTGTTTGAGTAATTTCAAATTTCACTTAAAAAAATTTTCAAGAAAACTCCGCTCTTAGCTAGATTGGGGTTTTGTTTAATAAAAGTATATGATGTATATTTTTTTATGAAACAAAAGAAATATGAAGTATTAAAGAATTATTTTTCTTGCTAATCTTTCGTTCTGATTTTTTTTGTTTTATTTTTTTTTTTTGGTTGTGAATTTGCAAGTAAACCTTTTCAATTCACTACATTACCTACAGAAGATTTTTTTTTTTTTTTTTTTTTACTTGCAACTGGATTGAAACGGTTAATCATCTTCTGTGCTCTCTAAAAAAATGAGGGCTGCTATTTGGCCTGACTCGTAAGATTTATGATCCAAGTGCCTTACTTTTAGCATTCGTTTGGTGTTCAGGTTTAGATCGTAGAATTTGGGTCTGAATTGATTATACATTTATCGAGATATTTGAATTGTTGGAGTTTAAAAAATATAAAACCTTGAAATTTGTTTAAAAAAAAAAAATCAATATGGAACTTGTTTCGTTTGTCTCGAAATTTAATGTAATTTAAAAAAATCATCTCGTTTGTACTTTTCTATACCAAGTTATAGACTTTTACAATTTAAGTTACAAAACTGTGTGAACTGTAAAGCTGAAGGAAAATGACAAAAATTAGATTGTAATTGTAGTGTTTAGATTGTGCATCCAAACAAGTCCTTATTGTGCCAGATATGTTTTGTTTGGTATAATGAAAAATAGGAAGGAATGAACTGGGTGGAGGAAAAATTGAATAGAAAATGAAAATGTGTTTGTTTGGTACGAATGAAGAAATGATTGAAAGGAAAATATGGTGGAAAAAAAAAAAAAAAATCTTGTGGAGCCTCCCAAATTTTATCTCTCCAACATTGGGTGGAAAATAAAAATCCACTCCTTATTAGTTAAAATTACAATTCTGTTTTTATTTTAAATTAAAAAGAATACGAATAAGTGAATATAATAATAATTGTATAACTCTTTATATTTTCTTTCCTTTCTTTTTAGTGAAGAATCTAAAGGAAAATTAAAATTTATTTCTTCTCTCTTATTTTCTTTCATTTGCATTTTATATTTCCCTCTTGTTTTATTTCCTTCCTATCTCCACTCTCTATTTTAAAATTTCCATTCCCAAGGCACCAACTTTGAAGACCATTTACCCAGAAAAAAAAAAAAAAAAAGAAACTTTGCAAATTATTATTTAATTAATGATTTGTTTAGTAATCAAGTTCATTTCAAATTAAAATGTATTTTTTTATTTTAATTTTTGTCTTTTTCTGAAAAAATTTTTATCTCTTCTGAAAATTCAATAAAAATTTTCAACTCAAATTAAAAATTTTCAACTTAAATTTAAAATTTTCAAACTCAATTTATTCACCAAACCCTAAGTGTTGAAAAGGTATTTGTCTTAGAAATGTCAAACCTGTTTTTTCACATAGGAGAGAGATTTTTCTGGAGAAAAAAGGAGAGAAAATTTCAGAGAGAGGAATACGAGGAGAGGAGGGGGGGGGGGGGGAGGGGATAATCAAAGTCTTTTTGGTCCATTATCCACCGGAGTTGCTAATTATCTCGACGTCTGGCAAGATGATAAAGTAATCACCATTAATGAACTATCCAGAAAAGATTTGAAAATTAAAAAAATCATGGAGAAATTTAACGATTGTCTCATTATCCCGTTCAATAGAGATCTTGGATTTTATTTTATTATTTTTTCTTTTCTATTTTGAGAAATATAGACTTGATTTTAACTTTATTGTTTCTAAAATTTCTTAGATATTTACAAAGACGTAGTCGTCACTCAGCACCTCGTCGAGCTGTCGCCGTTGCTGCTCGCGCCGCCGCCAGCCTTCATCAGTTGTGAATGAAGGATATTGCACCATCATTCATCCATCGTCGTCATGTCGTCTGCCTGTTGCCATTGTAGCTCATTGTTGCGGTTATACTTCGTCTTCCGTAACACCATTAGCTTACGATTGTTCGTCAAATGAATAACGAACTCCTGATCACAGTCTATTTGATTTTTTTCATATATTTGAGCTAGACCTAATATATGATCTCAGTTCGTTCAATCCTGAACAATAATCATTCGCACTCAATCGGCAGACCAGTCGGTTCAAACATGGATCGGGTAAACGTTCGAATCTAATATAAGCCACGAATGGCACAACAATAACTGGGTTTTTTGGACTAATCATTTCATCGTTCGTCGTTCGCGCTTCACAAATACTATAAAGGCTAATCCCATAACTGTCAAGCTCACGATCGATGATGACGTCATATCAGTTTACTCTGATAACTGCTAAGCCTACGATCTATGATCAAATTCACCCCGATAACCGTCAAATCCATATCATAACTTACGTTCTTATACCTGTCCCAAAAGACATTTAGCGAAAACCGTTCACCATGAAATATGGGTTCAGACCCACTATTCTTCATCTATAAATAGAGGAAGTTTTTTTTTTTTTGACAATCTTGGCTTACTCTTACGTTGTCTGATTGTACTCAATAAATTGCAACTCACTGTATTCAATAACAGTCATATATAGTGAAGAAACCACACATACAGAAAATGTAGCATATTTCCGGTGAACCTTTCAAAATTTTGGTGTTGTTGTTTTCGTTCCATTCATTTTTCTGACTTGATTATTTTGTGATTATGATGCTTTATGAATTTCATAAGCAATATTTAAGGATCCTATTGATTATTCATTTCATTCTTATTTACTAACTCTGGTTAAAATTTGACGTTAGATTTTGAGCATCTACATCCATCAGTCCATGTCTGCCGTCATTCACCTAGCTGTCAAGTTCGTATCTCGCATTCGTCGGCATTGTTGACCGACGATTCAGATTCTGCTCTCCTTGACCAACTCTCTCCGGCCATTTTTGAAAAGCAGTTATGGAGTAGAGAAATAACAGGACTCCAGCAGAAAACAAAAACATTTTTTATTCTTGAAATACGAGTAAAGAAGTAAAAGTATATGTTGGACCCACCTCTGCCACGTAAGTGTCGTGAGGAAATTGGTGAATACCACCGACTTAAAGATAGAAATGACAAGAGATCGAAAGATAAGCATGTAGTATTTAGAAAAAATAGAGGGTAAAATTGGGAAAAGAAATATTGACAAAAAGTGCGCGAAGGCATTTAGTATCAGATAATAGATGCATAGAAATTATGTATTATATTCGGTAACGTGAACTTTAATTATTAGGAATGTGAATTCATACAGATAAAAATATAACTTAAGGTTGTAATTCACATTTATTTTAGTTATATTTTCTTGTACATGAATATATATTCCTGAAAACAGAAGTTTATATTCACGAGAACTGAAGTTCATCTTGTCAGATATTATCAGGTACTGAATTTAAGATTTTGTGTATATATATAAGATTGAACAATGATATATTCAAGGAACCTTTTAAACTTTCGAGTGGAGAATTGTGTCCACTTTTCCATACGTTAATATTTTTTTTATCATCAAAAGCAGTCCTTAAAAACATTAGTGTCATAGCATTAAAAAACTGAAGCCAAATAAAGAAGCAATAGAACAACCCTGTCCCTTGCTGCATTTAAAAAAAAAAAAAAAGAAAAAGAAAAGAACAGAAAATTAAAAGTCATCCTAAAAACACTAGTGTTGTAGCTGCTGTTGCGCAGTTGATGAAACATATGTCCCTATAGTTTGCATAAATCTATAATCTGGAAAGCGGGACATAGGACCTCGAAGGCTAGAAAGGTTCAACTAATTTTAGCCTTTTGTGTTCACTGCTTTGAAAAAAAAAAAAAAAAAGAGAAAAGAAAAAAGAAAAAGAAAAAGAAAAAGAAGAAAAAACTCACGTATTTTAAATCACAGTATTTATTCATTGATAATTATCATTATTTTAATCATATGATATAAATCAAAACAGTTGTAATAAATTAGGCAGTTGATCAACAATCATTTATGATAATTAATGATCATTGAATTCATAAACCTTATTACATGCAATTTGGATTCGTAACTTATTGTAACTTGATGCCATGGCTTTTTTTAAGTATTTTTTTCCTTAAAAAAAAAAAATCCAAGTTAAAGATTCATTCCTCATTAAATCTAATTCATGATTTCATCCATCCTAATTTTTTTTATTGGCTGTTATTTTTCTTTTTTCCCTTTTAGAAAAGTAATTTTTTTTGTAACTAAAAAAATTATTACACAAGCTTCTAGTTTTATGGGTGTGGTTTTAATATTTACTCTAATATTTATCCTTTCATGGTTAATGTTATTTTAGCCATATGATAAAAATCAAATGATTGTAATAAATTAGGTAGTTAGCCAAATTTAGGATAATTAATGAACATTGAAATTGGAGATCTTATTAATATGATTTTGGATAGACAACTTGTTCTTAACCTACTAACATAACTTTTTAAACACATTTTTTTCCTTATTCAAATCGAATTTAAAAAAAATATTTTTTCCTGTGTTTTAATATCACTTTTGATATTCATTTATGATTTTTTTCAATTTATTTAGAAAAAGGTTAAACAGTCCAATATTCTTATAATTATATATTTTGATCAACCTCAAACAATGCCTTTTTTTTTTTTTTTCACATCTTTTCTCTCTCTCTCCCTCTCTCTCCCTCTCATATTTTTCTCCTTCGAAGTCCAAATGTCAATGCCGCTTTTTTTATTTTTTAATATATATATTTATTTAAACCCTGCAAATGCTCACCTTCCTGCATTATTTCACTATACCTCTATCTATTCTATGTCAGTTCTCAAAATTTGTTTTGTTCACAATTTTTTGACTATTATCATCCGTTTTTCCCGTTAAAATTCTACGGTTCAGGAAATCCAAGAAAGATAATATTTTTCTATTTACTAAAAAAAATAAGGGAATGTTTGGTGTCATAATCCAAAATTTAAAATTACAATTACAATTTTTTCTTCTTCCCCGAACTTCACTGTTCACACAGTTTTATAATACAAACATTAAAAGTCCATAACTCTACTTAGACAAATCCAAATGAGACAATTTTTTCTTTATAAATTGCATAGAATTTCAAGACGCACGAAACAAGTTCCACATTGATTTTTTTTTTTCCAAACACATTTTAAGTTTTTATACTTTTTAACTCCAGTAATTCAAATATTTTGATAAACACATAATTAATTCAAATCCAAATTATACAATCCAAACCTTAGCACCAAACGCATGAATTTTATTTTATTTTTACAGGAAAAATGTGGTGTGGCGATAATCTAATTAAAATTTTCAACATGTTTTTCTAAAGTATAATTAATAGAAAAGAAAATAATAATAAAGGAGTTTACGATAATCTTATATGAACAAAAATGAGAAAGAAAATTGAAAAACATAATTAATATAAAAGGAGAAGATAACACTAATATAAATCAATTACGGCAATTTTTTACTCAACCTAATATATATGAAGAGTAATTATAATTCCTTAAAAAAAGAGTAATTATAATAATAATCTTGATATTTTTTTCTACTTCTAACAAGGGGGGGGGGGGGGGGGAATATTTTTAATTAATGCTTAAGATAAATCTGCTTTTAGGAGAGTTTAGGGAAAAGAGAAAATTTAAGTATATTTTGGTCTTTTTAGTAGAAAATATATATATATATATATTGTTTGTGGAAGATTCCATTAGAAACTTGATGGAATTGGATGGAAATGACTAAAATTGTCAACATTTAGAGAGTTTAGTACCTTCTCGGTCAAAATTAAAAAAAAATAGAGACCAAATCATCACATTCGAAAGAATTTAGTGATTATTTAGGCCAATTACTCTTTCTTTTTTCTAACTCTTACCTTTAATTTTCATAAATATCATTTTTCAATAGATTTACTTTCTTAATCTAATTTATTCATATAAAATATATTTTTAAATAAGTACTTGTTTTTAATTTTTATGGTTAATAGGCTAAAATAATATTGTGTCAAAGTAGTTTTTCTCTTTTTTTTTGGGAAGGTATATGCCTCTTTTTTAACGGATTAATCTCAAATACATTTTATTTAAATATCCTTTTTTCTTCTCATGCATACCCTTAATTAGTTAATCACGAGTTTAATACCCGTGCATTGTACGGGGAAAGAAGAAAAAAATAATTCAAAAAATTAAGTATTATATAATAAAAACAGTTGGTTAAGATAAATATTATAATTATAATAAGTGTAATTTTTCTCAAAATCTCTCCTAATATTGAAGATGCAAAATCAAAATGATAATAGTACTAACAATAATAAAAACGAGAACAAAAGCAAAAAAGAAAAAAATTTCTATAGTCACACTCATTTAAAGAAAAAAAATTAAAACAGAAAAAAAAACAAAAAAAAAGAACAAAAATCTTTAGACTCAAAAGAACCCAAAAAAACTAGCCCTAATAAAAAAATTATACTGTACAGTATTGTATAATGAACAGTAATTTTACTGTATAACAAACAGTAATTTTACTGTACAATGAACAGTAAATTCACTATACAATGAACAGTGCCAAGAGGGCAAAAATGGACATTTCACTGTGCTGGCAAAAAAAAAAAGACTTTGTTTTGGAGGGCAGAAACGTAATTCACTGTGTAAAATTATTGTTCACTGAATAGTAAGATTTCCCATCCTTTTAGTATATAGAGTTTAATACATGTGCGTTGCACGGGGAAGGAAGAAAAAAATAAATAAAAAAACTGAGTATTATATAATAAAAGTAATTGGTTAAGATAAATATTATAATTATAATAAGTATAATTCTTCCGAAAATCTCTCCCAATAGTGAAGATGCAAAATCAAAATGATAATAGTACTAATAATAATAAAAACAAAAACAAAAGTAAAAAATAAAAAATTCTTCTATAGTCATACTCATTTAAAGAAAAAAATAAAAGCAAAAATAAAACAAAAAAAAAAGAACAAAAATCTTTAGATTCAAAAGAACCAGAAAAAACTAACCCTAAAAAAAAATTATAACAAACTAAAATATATATCCTATTTTCTCCTCTTTTTACTGTTTTTTAAAAAAACCAAAAAAAAAAATTTCAAGTTATATACATGCAAAAATGTTACAAAAAAAGGATTTTTAAAATATAAAACAAAACAAACAAAAAATATGCAAAAAAAAAAAAAAACTGCATGCAGAATCCTTCAAAAAAAAGGTTAATTTCATTTTTAGCACCCCTGAGATAAATTATATTAAAAACAGCACTACTTTTTTTCCCTCAGCCAAACCCTAATCTGAATTTTGTCCCACTTTTTAGGTTGATGTATAAAGACATATATACCCTCAGTCAAACCCTAATTTGAATTTTGTCCCACTTTCCTGCCCCCCTCACCCCCTTCCCTCCACCTCCATCCCGACAGTGTATAACTCACAGTACCCAAATTAGAACCTTGTTTTTCTTCGTTTCCTCAATTTTCTCTCAGTGAAGCCTAATCCTCCCTACACCATTACCCATTGATCGAAATTCACTCTAAGTCCAACAAATCTCACCATATCGTCGTTCACTCTGTTAAAACTAACCGTCTCTATCCTCGTTACAGTTGAGCCGAATCTGCCAGATCTGCTTCAACTCCATTTGAGTAGAGATCTTCCCACTTCCAATCAGCCAATCTAAGGTAATGGTGGTTGTTATTTGGTTTTATTTGTTAATATTTGCTTCCAACCATCCGGTCATTATCATTGTGAATAGTATTAAAAGAACTGGTTTTCATATTGACCATCCGGTCATTATCATATTGACCACTTGGTAGTTTTGAGATATAAAGTCAACTCTTTATAAATAAAAACTGGTCATTTTCATATTGACCATTCGGTCATAATCATTGTGACCAGTTTTGAGATATAAGTCAACTCTCTCTATATAAAAAAATTATATAGATTTTCATGTTGACCATTCGGTCATTATCATTGTGACCATACGGTCATTATCATTGTGACCAGCTTTCAGATATAAAGTCAACTCTCTATAAATAAAAACTAATCATTTTCATATTGACCATCCGGTCAATATTATTGTGACCAGTTTTTAGATATAAGTCAACTCTGTATATAAATTAAAAAACTGGTCATTTTCATATTGACCATCCGGTCATTATCATTGTGACCAGTTTTGAGATGAAAATCAACTTTCTCTATATAAAAAAATTGATCAATTTTCATATTGACCATCCGGTCATTATCATTGTGACCATCCAGTCATTATCATTGTGACCAGTTTTGAGATACAAAAGTCAACTCTCTCTATATAAAAATCTGGTCATTTTCATATTGACCATCCGGTCATTATCATTGTGACCAGTTTTGAGATGTAAGTCAACTCTCTCTATATATAAATAAAAAAAATGGTCATTGTCATATTGACCATCCGGTCATTATCATTGTGACCAGTCTTCAGATGTAAGAATAAAAAAACTGGTCGTTGTCATATTGACCATCCAGTCACTATCATT
>JAFMPE010131784.1:1077-11256 GCA_024759925.1 Ficus religiosa
AATTATTAAACCGAATCAATTAACACCTTAGGTCCAGTCCAATGTCATACCTCAATACTGGTATACATTAAAGTTTCAACTCGAAACCTATCCGATAGTCAAGACAAACCATCCCTCAAAGTAAGTAAACAACCTTTACAATCTCATCATGAATAAGATCCCCAAATCTTATTCTATCGATTGCGGACCATTTATTTAGACTATTATCAAATTATCACGTCTTCTATGTATACCCCGTATGCATATGGTAATCCGATATATTACCAACAACCTAGGAGTATTTTATATTTGCTCAAAATAATCATACAATCAATAAATGAAAGTAAATAGGATACAACTTATTAAACATGAATAACATCTTTTTATTAATATCAAAATGTCATATTTACAGAAAATCCCTAAAATTGATTTTCTATCCTTAAGGCACATATAGATCCCAAAATTTTTAACATGGATGATTGGACATCTTCGACTCCTGCTTCTGGTGTCGATCACCAGAATATTCTAATAGAATATTGTGGGTATTCTACTAGAATATTTTGAATATTATACTAAAATATTTTCTATTTTCTACATAAATGGTTGGATGTTTCCGGCTCCAGCCACCCGCGTCGGCTGTAGGAATATTCTAGTGTAATATTTTGGTTATTCTACTAGAACATTTTCTGCTTTCAATTTAGTTGATCGTATGTCTCCGGTTTCGAACCACCTACGCCACTATATTCTAGTAGAGTATTTACATACTCTACTAGAATATTTTGGATATTATATTAGAAGATTTTCAACTTTGATGGTCGAATGTCTCCGGCTCCAGCCACTGGCACCGATCATCAGAATATTCTAGTAGAATATTTTGGTTATTCTACTAGAATATTTTTTGTTTTCAAAATGGACAGCCAGATGTCTTTGGTTCCGACCACTGACACCACTATATTCTGGTAGAGTATACTGCATACTCTATTAGAATATGTTTAGATATTATATTATAATATTTTCAATAAAGATGGTCAGATGTCTCCTACTCCGACCATCGACGCTGATCGTCAGAATATTCTAGTATAATATTTTGGTTATTCTACTAGAATATTTTATGTTTTCAATATATGATACAAATCATAATACAACTTCAAGGGATCCAATTCAAGTTCTAATTGGGCCGGTTACGAGAGCTCGAGCAAAAAAGTTCAAAGATGTACTCAACAGGCTGATTCAAGAAGTTTGAACTCAAGCAAATTCGTGGAGACCCATTGAGCATGGTCCATGTGTTCAACAAAGATGCATCAACATGATTCAAGTTCTAGAAGAATCCGGCCAAGACTAAGCTTAACTTTAGCAAGTTAAATTGGGATGTTTAGGAATATTCTATGGCTTAATTGTATATTTACTTTCCTTTTATTAGTTTAGTCCTTTGACCTTGACTCTTCTTTTCTTAGGTATGTGTAATCAGTTAAATACGGGGGCTGATTGTTTCCTTTATTTTTTTAAGCCTTTGACTTTGACTTTCCTCTTCTTAGGCGTGGTAATCAGCCAACTAAGGGGGCTAATTGTTTCTATTTTTTTAGTCCAGATTTTTAGCTTCTTTAGCTATTTTAGGAACTTTTCTTTGTAATGTGCAACTATTAAAAGGACATCTAGGGAATGTAAAAAAAAATCAGATCATTGTATTCAGTAAAATTATGGTATTTCTTTCTCTTTGGTTCTTTGAAGAACTATTCGAACTTATCAAAATTTTCCGTGGCGTTCACCATCGACTTATCAAACGGACTTCCACCACCGTTTGTGGCATCTTCCTTATACTGAGGTTCTTGTTTCGCATTAAACAACGAGCTGAGGTTATTTATACCAAGGTTCTTGTTTTTGTTGAAGCAACGGTCGAGATCTCCCATCCAAATCTGATCGTAGAACGTTCTTGGGTTCCTTTTCGTTGTCTGGTCTCGTTATTCTTGGTGGGGTTCGCATCAGTATAGATGACCGGATATCTTCAGTTCTGACCACCGACACCACTATATTCTAGTAGAATATACTGCAGACTCTACTAGAATATTTTGGATATTTTATTAGAATATTTTCAATTTTCAAGGAAAGATTTCAAACAAATAACATCAAACAACTTTTGTAGTAATCAACCATTTTACATTACAAAATAAAGCAAACAAGTGATAATTTAAAAATCCAAAAAGATTTCAAACAAATAACATCTAACAACTTTTGTAGTAGTCAACCATTTTACATTACAAAATAAAGCAAACAAGTGATAATTTAAAAATCCAAAGTATTCTCCAATAACAAAATATTTACAAGTGCCAGACTAAATACTTGACAAAATCAACCAACCAAAAACGAGCAAGACAGGAGCATCTTCCAACGTTACAATGTCAACCAACCAAGCACGGCATATACAACCAAATACTTGACAACAACAAAAGAGGCTAGAATCGTCCCCAAAAAAAATAATAATAATAAAGGAAAACAAGATTGGGCAAGTGAAATGAACAGCATGCACAAGCTTCACAAGGCACAACAACACAGTTTTAGTGCAATCCTGAACAGCTTCCATGAAGGACAGTTCAATAGAAAGTTACATATCATAGGCAATGAAAAGAACATCAAACCACCAACTCTACAACATCAAATGCACATTCAACTTATGAAATTTATATCATTAGGTCCCATCCAAAATGCTTAGAGTTGATCTAACTTCATCGGACGTACATTAACAGTAAATGTAAGCAAATAAAACGAAATCAGTGGCATTATGTGGTTCCTTTGAAAACAGAAAATGGTGAAAAAAGAAGAATGAAAGAAGAATAGTAGCCGTGCTCATTTTGGTTGTAGTGCACATAAAGGACAACTGTACCAACAATTAGTTCGAAGAAAAAATTAGTCTTTAAACTTCTGCAAAAGCAATGTACATAACTAAAAATGAGTAAGGCGCTAACGTTAAGCCTACCGAAAAAGACAATGATTGGAAGTTGCAAGCACATCAGATTACAAAAACAGATCGTTCCATTTTTCAATTTTATGTCAAGAACTATCATTATCTTACTAATTAAATCTAAGTAAATTATATTAAATAGCAATTACAATAATATCTAAAAAAGAACATTAATGTACTCAACAGATCTGGCGAGAAACCCCAAGGATTAGAGATTATTAGACTGTAAATTAGCTTTAGTATAGTCTGTTGTTGCACATAATTCTCTCTTTTTTGTTATGCCCTTTCCTTTTGGGCATTGCCGCGTGTATAGCTGTAGAGAATGTTCTTTGTTCAATATCAAATGTAATATAAATACCACTAGCTCTCTCTACTCTAATTTGAGCTGAGCATTTTCTAATTTCTCTCTCTCTAAATTTCTAACTTAGCCTCATCTTCTTCTTTTCCAATTTGGTATCAAAGCCACCTGAGCTCCCTTCAGTCCCACAACCATGGCTGATAACCCACAGATCGTTCATCAGCCAAGAAATGCTAATCCAATCGTCCAAGAACAACCCATTCCAAACCCAAACCAGATTCAACCTTCTCAAAACCCAAATCCTTTTCAAAAACCAAAACCATCTTCCACCTCTGAATCAAAACATCACAGTGAGGTTGGATAATACCAACCACCTTCTCTGGCAAACCCAGATGATGAATATCATCATTGCCAATGGTCTCGAAGGCAACATCGATGGCTCGACACCTAGCCTGCCTCAGTTCCTGCATGTTCAGCAGCATCAACGAAATCCAGAGTAGACCCGGTGGAGGAGACTCAATAGGATCTTACTCATCTCTTATTAAAGGAATGAGGGGTAGGATTGTTGGTGATACGAACCACGCCAACAACGTGACGAAACTTGATACCAAATCTGGAAACAACAACCCAAGATCTTTCAAGTTTGATGAAAATTGTGACCCGTTGCTTACAAAAGCAAGAACCTTGGTATAGTGAAATGCCACAAACGGTTATGGAAGTCTGTTTGATAAGTCAATTTGAACGCCACAAGGAATCCTTGATAGGTTCGAATAAGTTTCATCAAGAACTCAAGAAGAATAACTCACAATATGACTAAACATTAAAAACTGCTTCCATAGTCTGAAAATCAGCCTTATATAGTTGAATTTCAATTTTGTACAATTCCTAATCTATCCCTAAGGATAAACATGCCTAAATAAACCTAGGACTCAGATTTATCTAAAAAAAAAAAAACTTAAATTTGGATTTAAATTCAAATTTTAAAACTAAAATAAGATTACAAAGCAATCAAATCTTGATTAGATCTTGTTTTGAATTTTGAATTTCTTGAACACTTGAAAACGTAATCTTGACTTAATTCTTTGTTGGAAAATAATGTCCACTTCATCCTTGGAAAATTAAAACGTCCACATCAGCTTTGGCTCTCCTTTGGATTAATTTTGATGAGTAAAATCAGTTTTTGTTCACCATCAGTAGTGAACACACTCTCTTCTTGTTTTAGAACTTCCTAAACTAAGTTATTTAGCTATTCTTTGAATCTTGTAGCTTGAGCTCTCATCATCGGACCAACTGGAACTTGAATTGGTTTGGAAGTACTCCTTACAGCCTTGATGTCCTCATCATCCGCCCCCCTCTTGAGAAGGATTTGTCCTCAAATCAACACCTACATCAAAAGGAGTCAAGTCAGTAACATTGAAAGTAGCACTAATATTGTACTCACCAGGTAAGTCAAGTCTGTAGGCATTGTCATTGATTCATTCTTACACTTGAAAAGGACCATATCCTCAGGGCAACAACTTAGAACGTCTTTGTGCCGGAAATCTTTCTTTCCTCATGTGTAACCACACCTAATCACCGGGTTCAAAAACCAGCTTGTGACATCCCTTGTTTGATTGCTTGATGTATTGTTCCGTTCTCTTCTCTATGTTGAGCCATGCTCGCTCATGGAGTTGCTTTGCAAATTATGCCTTCTTCTTACCATCTAAGTTCACATGCTCGGACACATGTAAAGGTGATAAATCTAACGAAGTTAAATGATTAAAACCATAAACAATTTCAAACGGTGAGAACTTAGTCACAGAATGAATGATGCAATTGATGAAGACATCAAGGCTTAGAGGAATTCTCACGAACCAATTCAAGTTCGAGTTGGTCCGATGACAAGAGCTCTAGCTAAAAGATTTAAAGAAGAGCTAAATAGCTTAGTCTGAAGAATTCTACAACAAGAAGAGAGTATGCTCACTACTGATGGTGAAGAAAGACTGATTTTACTCATCATAGTTGATCCGGAAGATAACCAAGGCTGACGTGGACGTTTTCCTAACAAAGAATCAAATCAAGATTATGTTTTCAAGTTTTAAAAAAGTTCAAGATTCAAATCAAGATTTGATTTCTTTGTAATCCTATTTTAGTTTTAAGTTTTAGTTTAAAATTTGAATTTAAATCTGAATTTATTTATTATTTTTGTTTAAATAAATCTGATTCCTAGGTTTTTAGGCACGTTTATCCTTAAGGGCAGATTAGAAATTTTACAAGTGTAATTTCGGCTATATAAGGCTGACTTTTCAGATTATGAAATCAGAGTTTGATGTTTATTCATATTGTGAGTTATTCTTCTTGAGTTCTTGAAGAAACTTATCCAAACTTATCAAGGATTCCTTGTGGCGTTCAAATTGACTTATCAAACAGACTTTCCATACCTGTTTGTGGCGTCTTCACCATACCAAGGTTCTTGCTTTGCTAAGTAACGGGTCGCGGTTTCCATTAAACTTGAAAGATCTTAGCTTGTTGTTCCAGATTTGGTATTGGGTTTCGTCACGTTGTTGGCGTGGTTCGTATCAGTTGGTATCAGAGCCTAGGTTCCTCCGATTTGCTTATCCTTTTCTTGTTTTTCTTTTTTTCAAATTCGTCCTAAAAAAAAAAAAATCAATTGGCCAGATTTCCTATCCTTTGATTTTAATTTTTGGTATTGTTTGAATTGCTCTTTAAATTCGTATTCCTACAATCATTAGAGTCCATAAAATCCATAGAAGAAAAAAAAAATTTTGTGACACTAAATCCGTTTGTTATCTCCTTAAATCTGTGATATTATTATTTGATTTATAGTTGAATTACTTGCTTTGAGATTGAAGCCTACTAGGATTTAAAAAAAAAACAAATAGAAAAAAAAATCTAATGCCACTACAGACTTCTCTATATCCTACTTTAAATATGCTAATTAGGCTTTTAGTTCTGATGATCATTGTAGCACCAGTAGATATAGTGCCTTGCTTGGTCCTTATCTCATCTCCTGGTCTTCCACAAAGTAACGGGTTGTCTCCAGAAGTAGCATCGAATCTGAATACCAAGGACTAGCAAAAACAGCTGCAAAGGTATCGTGGCTTCAAACTCTTCTTCGTGAACTATGAATTCCTACTACTTCTCCTCCACTACTAATTTGTGATAACATTAATGCAATTCATCTTGTAGCCATCCTTATTTTACACGCTCGCACTAAGCAATGGGTTGTCCTAATCTCATCTCCTGGTCTTCCACAAAGCAACAGGTTGTCTCCAGAAGTAACATCGAATCTGAATACCAAGGACTGACAAACGTAGCTGCATAGGTCTTGTGGCTTCAAACTCTTCTTCGCGAACTACGAATCCCTACTACTTCTCCTCCACTACTGATTTGTGACAACATTAGTGCAATTCATCTTGCAGTTATCCCTATTTTACATGCTCATACTAAGCACATTGAGATTGATTATCATTTTATTCGTAAACATGTCTTAGACAAGTCACTAGCGGTTCATTTACTCCATCACGTGATCAGCTAGTAGATGTTATGACTAAACTGCTGCCCTCTACATGTTTCCTAGCTCTGCGTTCCAAGCTCACTATGGTGCCTCACCCCATTCGCTTGAGGGGGGATTATTAGACTGTAAATTAGCTTTTCTATAGTCTACTGTAGTATATAATTCTTTCTTTTCTGTTATGCCCTTTCCTTTTAGGCTTTGCCACGTGTATGCTGTAGAGAATATTCTTTGTACAATATCAAATGTAATATACATACCACTAGCTGAGCATTTTCTAATTTCTTTATCTCTGAATTTCTAACCTAGCCTCATCTTGTTCTTTTCCAATTTAGATCAACAAATTTGTGTGAATTTCACCAAAGCTAAGCAATGAAAACACATCTCAAACAAGAAATTGAGCTAAGCTATGATAAATCAAAAGAAAGGAATGAATCTAAAAGTGCAAAGAATCAGCAAGCCTTTGCAAATATCAAAAACCAGACTTCCTCAGCTCAGGCATGATTACAAATCCAAAATTAAGCTTTTCCATAATCGAATCAAACAAAACCAGAAATATGCGGAAATGAAATAAAAATAGAAAGAGCACTCACTGTTAGCGCCTCCTTCATGGCTATCTGAGTGCTTTGAAAAAAAAAAAAAATTGTTGGCGGCGTTGACGAGGAGGTCCTTCCAAGGCTGGTTTGCTTAAGATCACGTCAGATCTCCATCGTTAAACATAGATCGGTGAGTAGTCTGGTGCATATGTGACCTTCCACGACTAACCGCTCGAGATCATAGTAGATTTTCCGCAAGATCTGACCACCATAACTCTCCTTTTCGCAAGCTCTATGTGAGGATGTTGAGGATCTCCTTGCATTAGATCTGCCCGACTCCGATGCCGCATTCGTGTGAGCTGAAGATCTAATTGCGAGCTCGCGACTTTGGCACCGCCTTCGGGCGAGCTCTGGCCACCAAGGAGTTAATCACAGGCTCCTCCCAACTCGGCCACCTCATCACAAGCTCTTTAGGTCATCGGCACCACCTTCACATAAGCACCGACCCCCGAGGATCAAATCGCGAGCTCTTCGTGACTCTGATGTCGCCTTTGTGCAAGCTACGGCTACCAAGAAAGCATGGGGAGAGAATGAGAGGAGAAAGGAGAGAGAGAGAGAGGGAAAATGATGAGGACATGATGCGGACATTATTTTCCATCAAAGAATCAAGTCAATATTACGTTTCTAAGAGTTTAAAAGTTCAAAATTCAAAACAAGATCTAATCAAGATTTGATTTCTTTGTAATTTAATTTTTAGTTTTTAGTTTTAGTTTAAAATTTAAATTAAATCCGAATTTAATATATTTTTTTGTCTAGATAAATCCGATTCCTAGGTTTTTTAGGCATGTTTATCCTTAAGGGTAGATTAGGAATTTTACATGTGTATTTTCAGTTATATAAGGCTGACTTCTCAGATTATGGAATGAAGATTTTTGATGTTTAGTCATATTGTGAGTTATTCTTCTTGAGTTGTTGAAGAAACTTATCCGAACTTATAAAGGATTCCTTGTGGCGTTCAAATCGACTTATCAGACGGACTTCCATAACCGTTTGTGGTGTCTTCACCATACCAAGGTTCTTTCTTCGCTAAGCAACGGGTCACGGTTTCTATCAAACTTGAAAGATCTTGGGTTATTTTTCCAGATTTAGTATCGGGTTTCGTCCCATTGTTGGCGTGGTTCATATCAGTTGGTATTAGAGCCTAGGTTCTTTCGGTTTGCCTATCCTCTTCTTGTTTTTATTTTTTATAAATTTGTCCAAAAAGAAAAAAAAATTTATGGCTGCACAACAAAAAAAAAAAAATCCAGTTTTCTCCCCTTAAATCCATGATATTAGTGTTTGATTCATAGTCAAATTACTTGCTTTTAGATTGAGGTCTTTTAGGATTGTGAAACCATAATCTGATTCCCATTCGGTTTACAAATACAAAAAAAAAAAAATCAGACACATTAAATTCGTTTTTCCTGGAATCGTTATAGTCACAAAATCCATTAAAAAAATCCGAAAAAAAATATTAGAATCCAAGACAAAGTTGTGTGTTTTCTTGTTTCGTACGTCTTAGACCTTTTTTTTTTTTTTTTTTTTGGCATAACCCCACGTTTGAGTATCCAAAAAAAGATAACAAAAAAAAATTCATCAGAATTCGTGACAAAATTTGATCTATTTGGTTTGCTTGTCGTTTTGATTTACTGCTTGAATTCTTGTTATTCTTGTTTGATTAGTTTTAAAAGAACTAAAAGAAGAATACGAGTGGAAAAGCCAGAGCGTGTGAGAGTGTTAGAGGGTAAAAGCCAATTAACTTGAGTGAAACACGAGTGGATTTGAGTAAATTATTCTTTGAGCGAAACATGTGAGGGAGTGTAATGAGGTCCTTTTTTTTTTCATACTATTCTAACCTTGTTTGCAGATTTCAATCATGTTGCAAGATCAAGAGAAGAATACAAACGAAGAGCCTCCACTAACCAATCTTCCAAACCTGCAATTGCAAGCGTTATTGGGGGAGATGAAACGGATGATGAGGGTAGAGTTGAAGCATATACATGAGAGGTTGGATAGGGTAGAAGAGGGAGCACAACGGGGACAGCCACTGTTTGCTTCGAATGCCCCAAGGAGGAACAGGTTGCATCAAAGGGAAATTGACGAAGTTGGTGATTTGAAGGGGACGATTTAGAGGAGGAATTTGATAGGATGTCAATGGGCAGCCGTAGGATATACGGTAGGGATGGAAAAGCTAGAAACTGGGTAGACAACAAGTTGGGAAGTATCAAGATGAAAATTCCTACGTTTCAAGGAAAAAGTGATCCCGAAGCATACCTCGAGTGGGAAAAGAAAATGGAGTTGGTTTTCGATTGTCACAACTACTCCGAATTAAAGAAGGTAAAACTTGCTGCCATTGAATTTACTGATTATGCCATTGTGTGGTGGGACCAGTTGTGCATCAATAGGAGGTGGATCGGAGAACGTCCTATTAAAACTTGGGATGAGATGAAGAGAGTAATGAGACAACGATTTGTACCAAGTCACTACTACCGAGATCTATACCTCAAGCTGCAAGGTCTCTATCAAGGTAACCGAAGCGTTGAATGGTTATGATTAGAGCCAACGTGGAAGAGGATCGGGAGGCGACAATGGCCAGATTTTTTGAATGGTTTAAACCGAGAGATTGCTAACACCATCGAGCTGCACCATTATGTGGAATTGGAGGATTTGGTGCANCGATTTGTACCAAGTCACTACTACCGAGATCTATACCTCAAGCTGCAAGGTCTCTATCAAGGTAACCGAAGCGTTGATGAGTATTATAAAGAGATGGAGATGGCTATGATTAGAGCCAACGTGGAAGAGGATCGGGAGGCGACAATGGCCAGATTTTTTGAATGGTTTAAACCGAGAGATT
>JAFMPE010131818.1:0-10537 GCA_024759925.1 Ficus religiosa
CCTCTTGACTTGATTGTGTCGGGTTGATTAGGCTCTTAGGTTGATGTTGTTGGCTTGATTCTTCTCCTGATCTCATTCATTTGAATTGACACGTGGACGACGAAAGATGAGGTACAAAATTTAGCCTCAACAATAATATGTCTACACGAGGGGAATAATAGGCAAAAGACAAATATGTGAGAGATGCCCATTGGTGGATTCAAGGCGTAAAGTTGAATTAATTCCTTTCTCGTTATATTCTTTCCAATTGGTAGAAACTTTGTTCTTATTTCTCGAAAGATATATTTATACATATATAAATATTCTCAGACCAAATCTTTGTCCATCACAGAATAAATCTTTGACTCCATTTATAATTAGTGGTCCACAGGTACGTGCACTTTGGTTAGTGGAAGAAAAAGGAGGTGAAATATTATCACCTTTAATAGCAATTAACCTTATTATGGAAGTGGAGACCAACTTGCTTGATTCAATTAACATGCATTTAATTTAACCATTATTATAAAAGATGAATTAGGATTTATATCGTCAATCCCTAATACTTTTTGGCAACTTGTCCCCCAAATTTTTAATTTTTACAATTTACCAAATGAACTTGCTAAATAATTGCAATGTACCCCTTTTAGTGAATTTTACACTAAATAAAAGATTTGAAATTGGAATATTTAAATTAGGATTTGCAATAGATTTAGAAATTTTTAGTTGGAAATGGGTTTTTTCATCTTCACATGAGGCATAGGTGGGATTTTCATAACTAATTTAACAGAAAATTAACTTATAAGGGTTGCATTGCCACAATTTAGCAAGTTGAGGGAGCAAGTTGCCAAAATTAGAAGTTTGGAGGGTAAGTTACCAAAAGGTAATAAATTAAGGGGACATCAGTGCTAAATACCCTAAAATTAAATAACAGTTCAACCTTTATGAGAGATCTACGTTCAATTTGTAAGAGTACAAAAAATCTTGCACTTCTCAAATCATCTCACAAACTACACTACTCCGCTCTCTGTTAGTCTTAAAAAACATTTCCCATAAAAAAAATAAAAATAAAAATAAAAACTTCATTTATAGCACAGGATTAATCATGGAAACATATATGAATCTTGTAGAAAAATTTATTACAAGGTTCTTCAAACATCACAAATATATTATTGCAATATAGCAATTAGTGAAGTTTGAAAAAGAAAGTTCTAAGATGAATAATCAATAAAGGGAAATGGTTGCAAATAGTATAATTTATTGGTACATTTGAAATTTATAGCATGTTTTTTAAAAGATGATAAATTATAACATATATTACTGGTAAATCTTTAGATTTTCTTAGATTTTCTAAAAAATTTCTGATTTTTGATGAAGTTTAACAACAAATTTATATGCATAATTTCATGTTAGAGAGAGAAGAAAAATGAGAATGGGTTTTCTTTTTTCTTTTTTCTTTTTTTTTGGTGATCATAAATTTGAGTATAATATTTATTATTATGCTCAAAATTTAATGTTATATTTTACTATTACTCTTTCTAAAAATATTATTTTACTCTTGTTCTCATCAATAAAGTGTAGGATTTTCCGAGGAAGATGCCTCGTAGTTACTGTGAATTAATAAAACATTTAACCCTGCATAATTGTTTTTGTTGAAAGCATATCCGAAAAAATTAAACAGAAAATGAGTTGACAGGAAAGAATCAAACATAGAAATTCTGTGTTCATGAGTGATAGTTGTGAATTTTTAACCACATTGAGAATTCATTCAGAGTGGTAAGGAATGGAAGAAACCTTCTTAACACCCGTCATCGATAAATTGGTGGAGCTCGTATTCGAAGAAGCAAAATTGTTTAAAGGAGTCCACAAAGAAGTCAAGAGCTTGAAAGATGAATTGGAGATCATCCAGCCTTTGATTAAAGATGCGGAGACAAAATCAGAAAGAGAAGAAATGAGTGAGGAGGCGACGAAAGCATGGATGAGACAGCTAAGGGAGGAAGCTGATCGGATCGAAAACGTCATTGATGAGTACCTTTATCATGCGCAACAAGATCACCGTCGATCGAGTGGATTCGTTGGTTGTTTCTGCAAAACAGGTCACTTCATTAAAGCCTCAACACCTCGTTATAAAATCGCTTCCGAGATTCGAGATATAAAGGAGTCGTTACGCGAAATCAAAGAAAGAGGTCGAAGTTATGGGTTGACACCCTTGGAGCAAGGATCACGTGGTGCAATTGCAGATGTTGAAGCGCCTGACCCTCGACTCGGTTCTCTTTTCGTTGAAGAAAACCAACTTGTTGGCATTGATTCCCTGTCGAAGGATATCGTGAAAAAGTTGGTTGGAGGAACATCCTCACGGTCGGTGATCTCATTGGTCGGTGAAGGCGGGATTGGTAAGACCACACTAGCTAAGAAAGTCTACGGCGATGAAATGGTGAAAGGACACTTTGACTGCCATGCTTGGATCACTGTGTCTCAAACATACAACACGCTAAGGCTTCTGAAGATCATGAAAAACCAGTTCTGCCCAACAACGCCTGCGGGAGAAGTCAGCACGGTCGAGGAACTACTTAATCTCTTGAGGCAATATTTGCAGACCAAGAGGTACCTGGTTATTTTCGATGATGTATGGCAAATAGATTTTTGGGAAGTCATAAAACATGCTTTGCCTAATAACAATAACGGAAGTAGAGTCGTAATCGCAACACGAAATTCTGCAGTTGCTTATTCTATTAGAGAAACTCCCAGTGATCTTGTACAGGAGCTAAAAACTTTGTCTTCAGAACTAGCTTGGGAGCTATTTTGCAAAAGGGCATTCTGCTTCGAGAGTGAAGGTCGTTGTCCCCAAGAGTTGGAGCAATTGTCTCGCGAGATTGTAAGTGAATGCAAAGGCTTGCCGCTTGTTATTGCAGCCGTAGCGGGTTTATTATCAACCAAAGAGAAGGTTGAATCTGAATGGCGAAGAGTGCACGACAACCTCAATTACGAGTTTGAAACGAATCCCCAACTTTCAAGTATTTCCAAAATTCTCTCTCTCAGTTATCATGATCTGCCTCATCATCTCAAGTCTTGCTTCTTGTATTTTGGAATTTTCCCGGAGGATTATTTAGTCCATGAAGGTAGATTAATTAAGCTTTGGATCGCCGAGGGTTTTGTTGAATCAAAGGGAGACAAGACGTTAGAACAAGTTGCGAAAGAATACTTGAACGAGCTGATCTGCAGGAACCTGGTTTCATTTGAACTATGGTACGGAGGGCTGAGAATGAATCGAGTTCATGACTTGATGCGGGACATCATCTTGACAAGAGCTGACGAGTTGCGATTTTGTCAATACTTGAATGGAAGCAAATCAAGATACAGAGAAAAGTCCCGCCGCCTTTCCATCCACGGCACCACAAAAGACATTTTGAATGTTGTTGGAGATTCAAAGGTTCGTTCTGTTTTTCTTTCAAATATTGACGAACTAAACGAGTCTTTTGTAGCCAGTTTGTTTGAGAAATGTAAACTTTTGAAAGTGTTGGATTTCGAAAATACTC
Organism: Ficus religiosa; assembly: GCA_024759925.1. Lineage (NCBI taxonomy): Eukaryota > Viridiplantae > Streptophyta > Magnoliopsida > Rosales > Moraceae > Ficus > Ficus religiosa. The sequence goes on from JAFMPE010131818.1 coordinate 3,513, forward strand.
CCCTTCAGAATATCCCAAAACAAATAGGGAATTTGTTCCACTTGAAGTACCTAAATCTTAGAGGCACAAAAGTAAAAACTCTTCCAAAGTCCATTGGTAACCTACACCATCTACAGACATTGGATGTTGTTTGTACCTTAGTGCGGGAGCTACCGTTCGAGATCAACAAGCTTCAAAATTTTCGACACCTTTTAGCCCACCAAACTGACAAGGAAATTGAAGCGGGTTTGGATTCTATCGGAGTAATCATACACGGAGAGATTGGAAGTTTGAAGGAGTTACAAACCCTAAGATCGGTGGAAGCATATAATGGTCTCGCCAAAGAGCTAGAGAAGCTAGAGAAACTCAAGGCTTTGGGCGTTATGAAACTCACTGCAGACATTGCAAAAGCTCTTGGAGCCGCCATTGAGAAGATGAACCTCCTCGAAGAGTTATTCTTGGGATCAGACAACAAAGACGAAATTCTAGATTTAAGATCATGCATTTCGTCTCCTCCCCCTTTTATACGCTTTCTTAGCTTGTTCGGCCGACTACAAAGTTTGCCGGATTGGATCGCCAAGCTTCAAAATCTACAAGGATTGCAGTTTCGCGTATTGAGGCTAACCGATGATCCGCTGAAACACCTCAAATGGTTGCCTAATTTGAGCTACATTGACTTCAACCAAGCATACGCTGGAGAAGAATTGCATTTCGAGGAAGGGGGTTTTCAAAAACTCAAGCAACTTAGGCTGAGACGGTTGGAAGGACTAAAGGTTGTGAAGATAGACAGAGGAGCATTGCCACTTCTCGAGGAGTTTGAATTCGGGCCTTCGCCGCTGATGAAGGAGATGCCTTCCGATGTTCAACACTTGAAAAACCTCAAATCCTTGGAGATTACTAACATGCCATCAGCATTCGTGCTCGCTTTGCAACCGGATGGAGGCCAAGATTATTGGAAAATTAAGCATGTGCCTTCTGTCATCTTTTGGCACAAAAGTAGGGGGAACGTTTTCGCTAAGTACAAGCTTGGCGAGCCAGACTTGTTAGATCTTCTCCAGGCATGTAAATAGAAGGTCGGTAAATTGCAGATTATTGAATTTACCGAATTTACTGAATTTCTTGTTGTATGAATGTCTAGTGCTTGAATTGTTGGACCAGTGTTTTTTGCCATAAAAAAATTTACTTACTATGGTTGACTGGTAAAGTTATATAACTATCTACTGGATTACTTTTAAATATACACAGTTGGGAAGAACGTGAAAATAAGTTCTCAAGGTGTTCTACTAATGAACCCCGTTTGGATTTTTTTTTTTTTTTTTTTTTTTTTTAAACCAGTCATGCTCATCCTCTGCTTTTCTTTCAGGTGTATCCAGAGGGGGACTTTGATCAGAAAGGACTTTTATCTATTCTCTCACTTTTCTTTTTTTTTTTTTTTAATTTTAGGGATCTATTCTGCTTATTTATCGTCGTTGTGTTGTAATTTCTTGAGATCCCAACGGTTTTATTTTTGGACGAAATTATGATAATAACAGGGAACTGTTCTGCAAATTAGGCAGTCGTTCATTTTTGCTGAGTTTCCGGCATCAAGGGAGTGTTTCTATAGCAACTCTGCTTGTTGACTGCAACAGCAATTAAGTGTTTTTTTTTTTTTTTTTCCTGAGTAACCATTGGCTGGAATCTGGAATGAAAAATATCCTCCCCCCGCCATCGACCAGAGTAATCGTAAAAAAGAGGGGACAAAAGCTTAAAATCTTGATTAACTACGTAAAGAAAGATCAATCTGCATAACAATTTGTCTGTGAAGAAAATTGGCAATTGCATGAAATTTAGAATTTGAAAAACAGGATTCTAGGTGAAAATGAAACTGTACTTCAAGAAACTCAAGCTGACTCAAAATATCATTCTTTACATTAATTCCATCTCAATGGCGAACAATTCGAAAGACAACTTTTCTAAGCTTGGTAACAAAACATTCCGCTAAATTTCATAGGTCAAAAGAGGTTTAATTAACCATATACAAAAAGAAACCAACTGAACATGAGCCCGGTAAAGATTTAAGCACTCGTACAAAAAGAAACCAAATACAGGCTACAAAGACGTTATGTCAACTTCCAACTGGTGGTCGTCCTCAGCGGGATTCGTATGTTAGAACTACTACTGTAACCGTCACGTACTGTACTCCGATGTGCCTATCTCAAACATTTAAACCGTTGTCAAGAGGTAAATCCTATGCAAATTCTAGTCCCAGCCAGTGGCAACAATAGTTTCGTAGCCTCCTCCATATGCATATTGACCAGCAGTATATGGCTCCGCATTGGCAGAGAGATGATACTCCCCGCTGGTAGGAGCAACACCCGAAACATGATAGGGAGAAGCCACATTAGCATCAAAAGTAGGATCAGTACCACCATAACTGTTCGAATGGTAATAATTGTCACTCGCTGACGGAGTGCTTCGGAAGTCATAGCCGCCAAAACTGCTGCCTCCGTAGCGTTGGCCCCGGCCATTGGAAATCGATGTCTCAGCAAATTGGTGAAGCCAGTCAGGAACCTCTTGATTGGATTCCTTCATGAGTTCGACAAGTGCCTTTGCCAGAGGGAGATTCTTCTTGCTGAAGAAAGCAGTTGCAAAACCAGATTTACCAGCACGCCCTGTCCTTCCTATCCGATGAACGTAGTCATCTATGTCTCTTGGCAGGTCGAAATTAATGACATGCGCAACATGAGGGATGTCCAAACCACGTGAAGCAACGTCTGTTGCAACCATTATTGGAGTAGCACCACTTTTGAAAGATTTCAAAGCCCGTTCTCTCTCCTTCAAATACAAGGAATGTTATACAAGAGGAACCAAAGAGATAATAAAGCTAGTCAAGCTTAATGTTTTTCTTCTACTGGACAAATGTGGTACAAATAAGAGTTGTATATACAAAGGATTTCTCTTTTCACTTCTTTTTTTTTTTTTTTTTTTTTTTTTTTTTTTTTTTTTTTTTTTTTTTTTTTTTTTAGAAAAGCATGTGACATTGTTTAGCAAATAAACAATTTGCATGTTTGAAAGAATCAACTCTATTGAGGAAAAGACTAAAACTTAATAATCAAAAGAAAAAGATTAATGCAAGTTCTCCTAGTGAATAAAAATTTGCATAACCTAAAAAATAGACTTATTATGCAGCCAATAGAAACAATGAATGAAAAAAACAAACACATTATCTCTGTTTACAAAAATATGAAAGGATAGAAAACACATACCATTTGAGCTTTATCTCCATGTATCGCAATTGCTGGAAAGCCATTCATAGACAACCAGTATTCCAAGGCATCTGCTCCCTTCTTTGTCTCGACAAAAACCAGGGTCAAAGCATGCTGCATTGTAAACAATGGAATCCCATCATAGATTTAAAAAAGCCATTCAATATCAGTGAAAACGGCGAAAATAGCAGGGCACTTTCAAAATACATACAACAGCATGATAAGTGCCATAACAAAAAATTCCATTGTCGAAAAACATCGGATCATACCTTTCCACAGGTTCCATTCACCTTTTGATCATGAAGAATATGCATTAGATAGTTTCTTTTATTCACATCTTCAACATAGTCAACCTTCTGTGCGATAAGATCAGTGCTTGAACCGACCCTGCCAACAGCCAGAAATATGTAGTTTGAAAGGAAATCCGATGCCAGCCTCTGCAACACACGGAAAGTAAAACCAAGTTACTAAGATACAGACATTCACCAGATAACAGATCCAAAAATTAGCAATGGAGATTTAATGTGACATAAAAGTAAAATGGAAAAGCAGAACCACCTGTATCTCGCTTGGGAATGTAGCACTGAAGAGCATCGTTTGCCTTACTCCTGGCTTAGGCATGTCCATTCTCTCAACGATCTTCCTGATCTGGGGCTCAAAACCCATGTCCAACATCCTATCAGCCTCATCTAAGGTCAAGTATTTTATCATTCTCAGTGAAACTCTTCCTCTCTCAATAATGTCAACTAAACGCCCGGGGGTCGCAACCAGGATATCTACACCCTTTTCCAAATTCCGAAACTACAAACCCAATAAGTGGCAAAACCCATCAGCAGAATTGACAAATAAATAACTATCAGTTAGTATATTACTAATTTAATTTAAATTAAACGCCAAGAACATCACAAAAAACATCGGGACAAGCACAAGTACATACGTTGCATAAGACAAAAACGGAAAACATACGGAAAAAAAATAATAATAATAAGAAAATTGATGGCAAATTGCGAATTGGACAAAGAAGAACAAAACCTGATGAGAAATTGACGCCCCACCATAAGCAGCAACAATCTTCACGCCTGTTTGATAAGCAAACTTCTTTGCCTCATCATGAATCTACCCCCAAAAAAAAAAAAAAAATACACAAACCGAAAAAGGTTAAAAATCAACACCAGAAGACAACTAATAAAACAAATTGCAAGAGTCATATATAGCACAAAACGAAAGAACTAATAAAAAAAAAAAACCGATTAGACCTGACTAGCAAGCTCTCTAGTCGGAGAGAGAATGAGAGCACTGGGAAAGCTCACTGTCTGGCCATAACGAGACGGCGACTGAAACGGACGGCGGCTGAAAATGCCGCTAATGATAGGAAAGCAAAACGCCGCCGTTTTCCCCGAACCAGTCTGCGCACAGGCCATGAGGTCACGTCCGGCGACGGCGATGGGAATCGCGTGACGCTGAATCGGCGTCGGCTTCACGTACTTGCACCTCCTGATGTTGTCGCTCAACCGCTCCCCCAGTCTTATCTCCGCAAACGAGCCTGCCGCCGGCGGAATGTCCCTGCCACTGGCCTCCACCGGAATATCCTCGTACGCGTCGAAATTGATACCTCCGCTGCCGCCGCCATTTCCTTCCACCTCCTCATCCTCGGATACTTCTAGTTCATCAAGTTTCTCCGACACTGCGAATACTTCTTGTCCGAGACTCTGGCTCGATCCCCAAGATTTCCCGCGGCGGATGCGCCACTGACTCTGTCCTCCTGTTCTGCCGCGGCCTCGACCGGCTCGACCCGAACCGGCCGAACAGGGACGGCTCGAACGGAAGCCGTACTGAGTCTGAGCCGACTCGGTGAACGACGATCCGTACGAACTCGCATTGTCAAACGTGTTCACGCCATTGTTGACGCCCCTGAGGTGCGGAGGCACGTACAGCGACGAACGAGTCGCGTTCTGAGTCGACTCGGCGACCTCGTTGGACCAAGACATTGTCATTCTTGCTCACAGTTACAGAAAAACCAAAAATCAGAGAGAAGTAGAGAGAGAAAGTAGAGAGAGAGAGAGTGAGAGTAATGGGCTTACGGACAAATTGCAGGTTTGGTTCGAAAACGTCTTTTACGTGTTAGGTGAAGAAAGCTTGCAGTGTTTGTGCAGTGAAAAGACCGACCTCCATAACCAAGAGCTTCTCTCTCTCCTCTCTCTCTCTATGTTCTTCTTCGTTGCGATCACGGTTAAAAGGCTGCGAAAACCTAAAAGGACCCTAGAGGGAAAAATTCGACACGATTCCCAAGGAGAGAGTTGGAAGTCTGAAAGATTTGTTTTCTTTATTCTTTTTCTTTTTGTTTTTTTTTTTGTTTTTCCGAGAGAGCAGGAGAATTACGTGGGAAAGTGGGTTACAATCACAAATGCGCTTGGTTTTGACGCTCCATTTATTTCCGACGCGAAGGAAAATCGGAATTTAGAAGGTCTAATTAATATTAATTTGACCAAAATGTCCTTACATTTTGACCCGAGGTCCACGTGGGGATCCTTGAGAGCAGGGCGTAGGGGAGATCTAGTGGAATCTGTAGCAGAGAATGACGGAAATGGTTAAATAGCTGAAAATGATGACCGGGTATCCACGTGGAGAGGTTCTATTCGTGGAAAAGCTGGTTTCTGTGGGCCTATAGAAAAAAGTTGGGGTTTGGGAGCTGGTCCTTACGCGCCGGGAAGCGCGTGGATTGAAGTTGCGGAGAGGCCTAACAGCTGAGGGTAGAATTGGAATTTTGATTTTGATGGGGCGGGGAATTGTGATGATTATAGAGATGAGATTTATTAAAATCCCAAGATTTTCATTTTTTTCATTTTTAAGTTCTACGCAGGGCATATTAGATTTTAAAAAAAATAAATAAAAGAAAAAAAAATAGTAGCTTTAATAGTTAACCTATTGGATTTATCATCACAACAACATGATTACCGCTGATGTTCATCATTCCTAATTTTCCGAATCCTCACTATTCAAGCAAAAGTTCCAAGAAGTTGCGTGTGAATGATTTTGAACAATAAACTTTGTAGTGTATCCTTAAAAATAAATACATGTATTTTTAATGTGCTAAGGAATAAAAATAAATTTGAGAAAAACAATAAACAAACGAACATAATCTAAAAATGATCAATGATTTATGTGAATCACCTATTTATTAGAATGTTTGTTCAATTTGAATGTTTGTATTTAAATGTAAAATTGAAAATTGGTTTTTAAATAAAAAGTATGTTTGGATAGTTTTTACTAAGGATAACATTTGAACAGTATAAAAATAGAAAAATAAATATTGTATGGATTTTGATAAAGTGAAAATTTGATATTTACATTTAAATTTAATAGTTGTAAAATATTAAAAAATTCAAATGTTTATGTTGGAATAGACGAATAGTTATGTAATCAAACACATGTTGAAGCATAAATATTGCATTTAAATCAAATATCAAGTAGAATAGTGATTCATTTGAATCCATACATGTAAAAAAGCACAAAAAGTACTATTCACCGCACCGTTTTGGACGAAAAAATTTTGTATTTTTTTTTTTTTTTGTTCTCAGGTTTTTTAATCATTTTTTTTCATTTTAGTCCTTTTTCTTCTCTTTTTTTTTTCCTTTTGTATTTATTTTTTAGTCCTTTGTTTTTTTAGATCATTTTTTTATTTTTTGGGCCTAATTTTTTTTCATTTTAGTCTTTTTTTTTTCCCGTTGATAAATTTCTTTTATTTTAGTTTATACTAGTGTTATAATAATGCATGATCGGGCATACTAGCTTGTATATCCT
>JAFMPE010131853.1:983-24176 GCA_024759925.1 Ficus religiosa
TAGTGACACATATATAGGAAGCATTTCCTTGTCAACTCTATTTCCGGCATAATACCATTGAAGAGCAACCGAACACTACTTTAAAGGTGTTTGATGTCTTTAAAGAATTTCATGCCAAGATTGAAAGAGAGACAAGAAAGCAATTGAAATCAGTTCGAGCTAATAATCATAGTGAATATAGGGGGGGCATTTGAAAACTATTGCAAAGCCCATGGAATCAGGCTTGAGAAAACTCTAGCAACCGCAGCTAAATGGTATGGTAGAAAGAATGAACATGACCATTGAAGAAAGGATAAGATATATGCTTTCTCACACTAAGCTTCCTAATGAACAAGACCATTGAAAAAAGGACAAGATATATGCTTTCTCACACTACTTCAATGGACAAGATATATGCTTTCTCACACTAAGCTTCCTAAGTCTTTTTGGGGGGAGGCTATGAGGACTGCAGCTATTGCCTTGAATGGTGATGTTCCTAACAGAGTTTGCACAAGGAAAGATGTCTCTTATGGTTATTTGAGAGTTTTTGGCTGGAATGCATTTGTTCATGTTTCTAACGATGAGAGGTCCAAGCTTGAGGATAAGGAAAAATCGTGTATTTTCTTGGGATATGGTCATGAGGAGTTTGGGTATAGAATATGGGATCCAGTGAACAGGAAGATTGTCAGAAGCAGAGATGTTGTGTTCCTTGAAGATCAACTTGGTGATGTTACTGATAAAGTTGGAAAGACCAGTTCCTCTTTTGAGATTCCTATTAGTTTGAATCTAGTTCCTCCACCTGTAGTGAATACTAATCACGAAAGAGACATGCAAAAAGATGGTGGAGATATTGTTGATGATAAGGCCCCTCCTACTAATGATGTTGTCCCTCTAGTTGATGATGTTGAGCCAGTTGAACAAGTTGAGCAAGCACCGCCATCGCCATCAGATAAGCCTCCATTGAGAAGATCTACTAGAGAGTGCCAACCTCGTTCAAGATACAGTTCAAGTGAGTATGTAATGCTTATAGATGGTGAAGAACTTGAAACTTACCAAGAAGCCATTTCTCATTAGCAAAAGAAATAGTGGTCTAAAGCCATGCAGGAAGAGATGAAATCCTTGCGTGAGAACCGCACCTACGACTTGGTGAAGTTACTGAAAGGCAAGAAAGTGCTCAAGAACAAATGGGTTTACAGGTTGAAAATTGAAAACAATAGCTCACAACTAAGGTAAAAAGCTCGGTTGGTTGTGAAAGGATTTGGTCAGAAGAAAGGTGTTGACTTTGAAGAGATATTTTCTCCGGTAGTGAAGATGACATCCATCAAAGTTGTTCTTAGTATGGCTACCCGCTTGAATTTAGAGATAGAGCAACCTAATGTGAAAACTATATTTCTTCACAATAATTTAGAAGAAGAAATTTATATGGAGCAGCCAGAATGATTCAAAGTTAAAGGAAAGGAGAATCTTGTGTGCAAGCTTTGAAAGAGTTTGTATGGGCTCAAACAATAACCAAGACAGTGGTACAAGAAGTTTGATTCTTTTATGGTGAGTCATGGGTACTCTAGAACTTCATCTGACCATTGTGTGTTTATAAAGAAACACTCCAGTGATTATTTAATTATCCTCTTACTATATGTTGATGATATGCTTATTGTTGGCCATGATGCTAGTAAGATAGAGAAGCTTAAAATGGAGTTAAGTAAGTCTTTTGCAATGAAAGACTTGGGATTGACAAAACAAATACTTGGCATGAAGATCTCCTATGATAAGAAGAATGGGAAACTTTGGCTATCTTAAGAAGGTTATATTGAAAAAGTTCTTAAAAGGTTCAATATGAGCAAGGCAAAAGTAGTTTGTTCTCCACTTGTAGGGCACTTTAAGCTCACTTCTAAGCAATGTCCGACAAGGGAGAAAGAAAAAGAAGAAATGAGTAAAGTTCCCTATGCGTCTGTAATTGGCAATTTGATGTATGTCATGGTTTGCACAAGACCAAATATTGCTCATGCAATTGGAGTTGTCAGCCGATTTCTTTCTAATCCTGGAAAAGAACATTGGTCAGCAGTGCAATGGATATTGAGATATCTAAGAGGTACTTACAAAGTGTGTTTATGCTTTGGCAGTGGTGAGCCTATTTTAGATGGGTACACAGATTCAGACATGGCAGCCGATGTTGATTCTAATAAATCCACTTCAGTGATGACCTTTATAAGGGGAGCAATCTCTTGACAGTCTAAGTTACATCAATGTGTTGCTTTATCCAGTATAGAAGCTAAGTATATTGCAATTACTGAAAAAGTTTCTTGAAGAATTGGGTCTGCAACAAGAGAAGTACATTGTCTACAGTGACATTTAGAGTGCCATCTACATCTCCAAAAATTCAACATTCCATTCAAGATCCAAGCATATTGATGTTAGGTATCACTGGATCCATGATGTACTTGAAACAAAGCAAATGCACTTGGAGAAAGCTCATATAAGTGAAAATGGATCGGATATGTTGACAAAATCTTTGCCTAAGGAGAAACTTGAAGCGTGCAGGCAAAGAGCAGGCTTGGTCGAGCCCATTACATGACGAGGAGGGGGAGAATTGTTGAGTTGTCCGCCCCATGTTTATGGGCTGGACAATAATGGGCCAAAAGCCCAATAGCTTTTGATTTAAAAAAAAAAAAGGATTAATGGCTTGTTGAACAAGCCTTGTGTTAGCGGTAGAAAAAGAAAAAAAAGGGGGCAGCCGTGTGGGTGTGCGGAGGAAACAGAGAGTGTGAGGGAGAAAGCAGAGAGAAAAGGTGGAGTTTTTGGGTTTATGCAAGACGATTGAGTAGTGAAACGGTGTTCGTTGGTGCTCAAATTTAACGTAATGAATCCTTATGATGAGCTCTTCTCTTCTAACGATTATGATTTTCGAATTGGTGTCTCTAAGGTGTTTTTCCCAAATACTCACTTGAGACCTAAAACTGATTTCTTTTTATGCTGTGTGTTGAAATCCATCTCGTTGACGATGAACCTTGTTGTTTAGCCAAGATTGTGTTTTATCTTGATGATTGTGAGCCTCTAGTTGCATTTAGAGAGAATTATGTAATCCCATTATTGTTGATATAATGGAAGTTGGTATCAGACTATGATTCAGTGGTTTTTCCCTTTGCATTGGAGGGTTTTCCACGTAAAAATCAGTATCTCTTGTGCGGTTGATTATTTTGATTTTTCATTGCTTTGGTTGTTTTGTTGGCTTTGTTGAAACATACTTTTGAAGAACTCATTTTATCACACAAAGAGAGAAAAGTTTAATTGGTGGTTTTTTTTCCCCAACAAACTATAATTTAGAGAAACCACCTACTTCAACCCACGGCCTGGAAGAGGCCGACAAGGCCTATGAATGGTGCTCAAACGGTAAGAAGCATGGAGGCAACTAAAGCCATAGTTACCCAGTTATAGAATCTTATTTTTTGGGGGGCTTAATGTGGTTTTTTTTTTTTTTTTAATAGCTAAATTCACACTTAGTTGTGTCTTTATGATAAAGGGTGTAATGATAAGTGAGGATTAAGGAATTTCTATAAATAAGTGATCAAGCATTAGCCCCCACTTTTGCTATTTCAACTTCTTTCTTTTCCTCTCAAAACCATCACCCCCATACTCTCGCTCTCTCAAAATTTTTAACTTTCATTTACTAGAGGTTGAAGATCTCTAGAGGTATAAATCTCACAACTCATTAACTATGTCTATGTTCATGATATTTTGTCTAGAACTACTCATGTATTGGAGATTCAATGTTTTTTTTTCTTTTTTGGATTGTAAGGAAGGGGATCAGTACTGTTGTCCGCCCCCATCCAAGTTTCATTGGGTTAGCCCACTAGTCGCACCGATGGGATGACAAGAAACATGATCCTAGATCTTCACAGTTAGTAGACCTCAGGCTTAAATAACAGACAAGGTTATTGTTGTATAAAGATTTTTGTTTGGCTATCATAGTAAATATGTTATGTCATTAATCCTAAAAAAGGGGTCATAATCATTTCATAAACCTATATCATATTTGTGTTCAAGATTGGGGTGTTACTCGTTTTTGTTTTAAAATTTAATTCGGCATTATAGATGAGTCTGATTTTCATTGCTTACATTTTTTTTACTTTTGAAATCAAAGATAGTCTTATCTTTTTCAGAACAAATATTGTCGATAAAAAATGACTTCTAATCATTTCACATTAGTGTAGCTTGTCCACTGACCCGAGGGGGGGTGGCCCGCCCTAGCCCTTTTTCTTTTTTAAGATAGTGGATTTTTTTTTTAAAGAATTGTGGAATCTTTATGTTCCACGACCGTTTCCAAACCCATCGTGGAATCTCACATTTCCACTACGGTTTTTAGAAATTAAATTTTGTGTCGTGTTTTTTAGGTATTTTAGACAACAGTTTTTGAAAACCCGTTGTGTAATCTTCATTATTTATTTCAATATTTGTAGTAGAGAAAGCTGATAAAAAGATAAAACCTAAAGAGCTTAAGAGGAGAGCAACTTACTCGGAGTGGATGAGAGAAGAAATGCCATACTAATCTAAGCACAAGAAAATGGACAAGAGAGGAAATGGAAGAGTAGAGAGACTAATAGTAGCCAAGGAAAGTGGAGAAAGAAGCCGCCTTTAAGCGCAGGACGAGGAGGCCGCAGTCTTTAGAGGCGGTTGCAAGTTGCAACCCTTACATAAAAATAATGGCATGCAAGAAATGCCGCCAACGACCAGATACATTGATTTAAATTTTAATATAAAGTAGTTGTTTTGACTGGTTTTATAGTCCGTGGAGACAAAAATTTTAGCAGAGGCATAAAGTAAATAACATCAATATACACAAATTAAAGGGTAAAATTTCAATTAGAGTTATATGAAAGTTTTTAATTTTTTAATGAGGGTAAAGTAGAATAATCATAAAATTTTTGGAGTAAAATTTAATAGAAAAATATTTCAGATAGCCACCAGTTGCTCCCACCTATATCTTGTATATAGCTGAATTAGAATCACCACCAAATATAAATGTTGCGTTTAGATCCAAGGTTCAAACCCGCAATTGCAACAATAAATTTAAGTTTTTGTAATTTTTGTAAGTTAAAAATCTATGGAGCAAAAGTTTAACCAATGAGTCTAAAATGTAGTATTTCAAACAGAAACTATATATGTGTGTGTGTATAAACTAGGTAAAAAGTGAGAGATGCGGTCTATTGATGGCTAAACGGGTGATTTATTATTTTTACTCCCAAGTTATAAGTTTCATTTTAATATTAAAAAAATGTTAGGGACATCTACTTAATCTCAATCTTTGAGTATCACTTCACATAACATGTTAATTGTCATTATTTTATCCACATGATTGTTATATCATTTAAAAGCATCTACTAAAAAAAAATTAAAAAAAAAGAGAGAAAATTTGGTGGAGAGTTATGTTTTAAGTATAACTTTATAATTTTGTTCATTCTTAATATTACGATGGACACAAATATGAAAAGATGTTAAATTTATGGCATTCCAGCATATAAACCTTAAAAACAATAATAAGTTACTAGCCGTTATATAAATTGATGATGAAAAGTTAGATTAGAGTTTGTATTTTTAACACTATATACAAAATTCAAAATGTACGTATTCAACAACTTAGGGCCCGTTTGGGGGGACATTTGGAGACGGTGTTTTACAGGTTGGAAATGAGTTGAATTTTAAAAATGTGTATTTTGTGAAAATGAACTATTTGGAGTGAAAACTGTGAAAACTTAAATATGTTCGGAAAAAAAATATCAATATGAATCTTATTTCATATTTCTCAAAATTTTATACAATTTTAAAAAAATCATCTCATTTAAATTTAGCTTGCATTTCAAATATTATACTCTTAAACTTTAAATTTACAGTATATATTTATAAATTTAAATAGTAAAATGTAATTTTGAATAAAAAAAATGTGATAACTAAATTATTTATCAAATCATAAATTCATTGCATGTTCAATAATGTACTCTCAAATTTTAGCCAAAAACAAAATAATAAGCCTCAAAATTTTACAAAGATCTGCAAAATCTTATATTAACAAAAAAATATTTTATTGGTCAAATCACTCTGACTATGATAGCATTTAATACGAATGTACACGCTTACAGCTACACAATAGGATGTAATTTTCTCTGTTCCCCCCCCCCCCCCCCCCCCCCCCCCCCGGTCTGGAGTTGGACATTATCCAATTGGCCGATAAATAATCAAGTATTATTATTATTTTTTTTTTTGCAGATGTAAGAGAATCAAGTTGTTTCTTTTAATACCAACTAAAACTATAATCTGCTTTAGGGAGATTTTAGAGAAGTAATTTGGAAGATATTTGAACAGTGTGTTTAGTTAAAAATAATAATAATTCTTTCTAGTTAAAAAAATGTAAAAAAATTTAAATTTGTTCGGAAAAAAAATTAATATGGATCTTGTTTTGCTTTCCTGAAATTCTATAAAATTTTTAAAAATAACAATAATTTCATTCAGACTTCAAATAATAAAATTATGAATTTTTAAAATTTAAATTTATTTTTGACATTTGGAGATGTAAAAAATGAAAAATATTTTTTAAGTTGAGAAAAAAGATTTAAAAAATGAAAATATCTGAAAATTAGATCCAGATCTTGTCTCCAAATGGATGTTAATGTGACAAAACTAGAGCAATCTTATCTATTAAGCTTTTATTTTTTTTAATAGCAAATCTTATCTATTATGTTGTTTGTGATATTATAAAAAATTCAAATTTTCAACAATTTATGAGACTTTCCAAATTTTACAAAGATCTACAAAATCTATTGGTTAGTTTACCAAAAAAGAGAAATTATTTTGATCAAATAATTTATGATAACGGAAAAGACACTATTAGACAGGACCCCTTTGAGGGGGAGGGTTTGGTTTTAAAGATATTTTGTTTGAAGTTGAGATAAATTTTAGAAACATGGGTTTGAGATAAACATTTTTGAAATTTTTTTTTTAAATTTTTGTGTTTGATGAAAGGATAAATGAAAAAACAAAATAATGTTTTGGGGATCGTTTGTTTTGTTTATTTGATAATTAAAAATCAAAATAAAATTTTTATTGAGAAAAATATTTGTCAAATCTTGCATTTGAACCAAATGCAACTCCAAACAAACGTTTGGAAATCAAACGGTGTTAGGAAGGTGCCCCCAAAAGGGCATAATATTTACACTTCTATCCATTTGTTCATTTCACCTCTAATAATAACATAACACAATAATTAAAATATCATATTAAATTAATTAAAATACTATGTCAGTTAACTATATGAAATGCTTTACAATTAGTATATGGTATTACATCAATTAAAATACTATGTTTTTATTTTTATTTTTATTTTTTTTGCAAAAAATAAGGATTTAGTGGTGGCCACATTATTTCTCATTTTTTGCACTCCCGTAGGCAAGTTCTACACTTTCCTAAGTTGGCAAGGGATTTGAACCTCAGAGCTCCTGATTGATGAGATCCTAAAGTTGCCATCCATGCCAACTCATTCACTCCTACGGGGTGTAAATACTATGTTAGTTATATGTATGGCATGGTATGTGAGAAAGATAAAAATATTAATATATAGATACATATGTAAGTATGTATATTCAAATAAAGGATGTATGAGCCGAATCTGCATAATGATCATGTTTTTTTTTCTTTTTTATTTTGATAAAGCATGATGCTCGGTGTTGAGTACTATAGTTTTGACCTTTAGTTCAACTAGCTAGTTCCATGTTTCCCAAGACATTAGGATATCCGACCGAAATACAGCTTTTGACTTTCGCAAGACGTTAGCTTATGTTTCCCACGACGTTAGTTTAATGTTTGCTTTCATGAATTTGGGGATTTTCATGTTAGGTGCATATTTGAGAGACTTCTCTAAATATATCTCCAAAATTTTTTTGTCTTATTTTTTTTTAATTCAAAATTACTTTTCACTATTCATATGTCTAAATGTCTACAGTAAACTCAAATTTTAAAAGTATATAATTTTTTTTAATTTCAAATCCAAATGAAATGATTTTTTTCTTCAAATTGCATGGAATTTCAAGAGCTTAATATTGTGCCGAGTGCAGACAAGACATACCGTACAGAAACTGTGTGTTAATTAGCATCGCAGCTCCAAGGTTCATGTAAGAGGTAATAACTTGTTAAGTAAAGATTTAGAGACATTCAGACATTATGTAACATATTTAATTTTGGAACTAAGTCCAAACGAGACATTTTATGTTGTTTAAAGCACGATTCAAAAAATTACAATGTAGACAGTTTCGGGAACCATACTGCTAACTGAGCCTTAACTGTAATTTGGAGAAACCACCTGTTTCAACCCACGGCCTAGAAGAGGCCGACAAGGCCTATGAATAGTGCTCAAACGGTAAGGAGCATGGAGGCAACTAAAGCCATAGTTTCCCACTTGTAGAATCTGATTTTTTGGGGGGATTGATGTGGTTTTTTAATAGATAAATTCACACCTTGTTATGTCTTTATGATAAAGGGTGTAATGATAAGTGACGATTAAGGATTTTTCTATAAATAAGTGATCAAGCATTAGCCCCCACTTTTTAATTTCAACTTCTTTCTTTTCCTCTCAAAACCATTACCCACACACTCTCCCTCTCTCAAAATTTTCAACTTTCATTTACTAGAGGTTGAAGATCTCTAGAGGTATAAATCTCACAACTCATTACCTATGTCTATGTTTATGATATTTTGTCTAGAACTACTCATGTATTGGAGATTATTATTATTATTATTATTTTATCTTTTTTGGCTTGCAAAGAAGGGGATCAGTACTAGTGTCCTCAATCCCCCGTCCAAGTGTCATTGGGTGAGCCCATCAGTCGCACCGATGGGATAACAGGGAACTTGATCCCCTAGATCTTCACAGTTAACAGACCTCAGGCTTGAAGAATAGACAAGGTTATTATTGTATGAAAATTTTTATTTGGCTATCGAAGCATATACAGAGTATGAAGATTTAAATATGTTGTTATGTCATTTATACTAAACAAGTAGTCACAAACATTTCATAAACCTATATGATATTTGTATTCAGGATTGGGGTGGTTTTACGTGTTTTTGTTTTAAAATTTAATTCGGCATTATGGATGAGTCTGATTTTCATTGCTTGCATTTTTTTTTTTTTTTTTTTTTGAAAATCCAAGGTTGTCTTATCTTTTTTAGAACAAAATTGTCGATAAAAAATGACTTTTAATCCTTTTGACATTAGTGTAACTTGTCTAATCTTGCATTAATGTCAACAGATATTGAAAAATACAAAAACTTATGTGAAGATATGGTTGACTAAAACAGTAAATAAAACCATTTCAAATAATGACACCAAGCCAACCAAACAAGAGATCCTAGCATCTTATGATTGATAGACTAAAACATACATGATGTACCCCCTTATTCAGTTCCTACGCGTTTGAGGAAAACAAACAGACTAATTGCATTCCCAGACTCAAAGACGGAGAAAAACTTTTCCTCGAATTTTTTGCGTAACAAGTCAAACAGCTCGTCTAAATCAATCTCTTCTCCAAAATGCTGCTTTAGGATTGTTCCCATGCCAGCTCTCACGGTAGAACATAACGCTTTCGGTTGAGGCATTTCTTGGGGTACGATCTCCATCATTTCTATGCGGAAACATCCGTTTCGTTTCACTGCTGCTTCTACTTCTTGTGGAGATGCAACGTACGTTGGAAAGTTGAGGGAGTCAACCTTCTCACTGCTGATCGTACCCTGTCACAGAAGAGAAGAAAAAAAGTAGATTAACTTGAATGAAACTACAGAAGGATCACCATGTTAAAAGACGTAACTTCATGTTCATGTACTCTGGTTTAGTCTTACGTTTGCTTATAGTTTTAGGCACTAAAAAAAATTTAAGCTATGACTTTTCGGTTAGTATTTAAGACAATATTTCAAAGTATAATGAAAGCTAATGAAAGCTATATTACATACTTTAAACTTAGAAGTATTCTTATAGTTTGACTGGAAGCTCTAATATGTCTTTTGAAAAACTATCCAAACGCTAATAGTAGCTACTTTTTAACTCATAATCTCGTAACTGTTATGACATTGTTTATGCACAAAAGGCGCAAAAATTCCTTAAATCAGCATACTAATTGAAATCACTTCAAAGTTTGTCATATTTCGATAGAGAAAGGTTTTCCGTCTACTAGCATTGGGAGTAAACTTTGATTACCTTGTTTGCCATGTCCATGAGGCAGGATCCCAAAAGTTCATTAGCCTTGTTGGCAAAAGCTTCAGAATGAGGAGACCCGTCAGGGCGGCCGGGAACAATAAAGGCCATCAAACCGCCGCTGACAATCTCCTCTGCTCTGGCTTTCAGAAAGCTCTCCATGTCCTTGGCATACTGAGCTTGATAAGCCTCGACAACTTCAACCGTAGAATTCGAGTATTGGATTCTGCCTTTGTTCCAAGCGGGTGAGTTCTTGTCCTCAACCTCTTTAGGCACTCTAGAGAGAATTTGGACGGAGTACGAGGAGTGCACGAAATGAAGGGAGGCCCTGGGAAACAATCGGTCATGGAAAGAACCCGGCACACCGGTGGCAAAGTATCGCCTTTCTGGTGGGAGGCTTATGAAAAGGTGGTTGAAATCATTACCCGCGTGATCATTGAAGAACACTTGAAACTCAGGAACTTGAGAAGTGTTTCCCTGGCTTTGGTACTTGGTTTCTACCGCATCGATAATGTTTTGCACTGCCAGGAATGTGTTAGGCCCCGCAGCACAGCCTAAATCAGCGACTTTGAACGTTTTTGAAGAGGAAAAAATGTTGATGTCAAGGTGCTCAGAAATTGCCTTGTTGATAAGTTCTTTAGCGGCATCTATAGCGTTTCTCTACAAAACAAAATGTTCGATTGTTAAATCTACCGTTTCTTAACCTTTTGTTTTATGTGCCTAATTGGCCTTTTTTTTCATTTGATAATTGAATTTTTTTTCTGAAAATCTTTTTATTTCTTCATATCCATGACTTAAGGGAAAAACCCTTTAAAAAACCAGTAAAGTATAACTTATGGTAGCAATTATATCTTTACTCTACCTAAAAGTATTATATAAGATGTTAGATTCACTTTAAATGTCCAATTTACAAGTGTTCGTGTTAAAAAACTATAATATGACATACAAAATTATTTCCAAATCATAAATCATACCGTTAAAAAGTTGATCTAATAACCAAAACAACAGTACCTAAGTGGACAAAAATACAATTCCCACTGTAAGTTTTTCAGTAATATAATACACCTCCTCTGTTTCATTGAAGAAAAGAAATAGAAAAAAACATTAAAAAATAGGAGGAGGAAATTTGAAGTATAAAGATAACAAGTAAATGCACCTGAAAGTTGGAGTTCTTGCTGTAGCTAAAAACACCACTTCCACCATTCACTGTCCATGTTTTCTTTCCTGCTGCTGCCATTATCTTTCTTTTATAATTTAGTCTGTGTTTTCTCTCTGATCTGATGAACAAAAACTACACCACCAAAGGCCTTTATATACATTTATTTGGTGGCTGTTACTTTCTACAGATCAAATGTATTATATATATATACTGTGAATTTGGAAAAGTGCAAGCTTTATTTTAACATTTTTGTTGTTACTTTTACCGGATTCCTTCCCCACATAATTAACGAAAAAGTTCTGTTTTCTCCTTTGATATTTGAATTAAAAATTAAAAAAATGAGTGACAAATTCAATTGCTAGAAGGAACAACGACTACTTTTGGAAAAGTCTTCCGTTTAATATTTTGGAACAACAGGTGTCGTCATTATGCGGTAACTAGTTAGGAATCAAATGTATAAAATGGTCATCTAGATAGAGTCACGTTTGATTTAAAAGATTAACTTTGACCGGCTATCTAATGAAAAGTTGACCCTTTTTTTTTTTTCTTTTTTCTAAAACGAAGAGCCCTAGAAGAGGACCTAGGACAACTAGTGTCAACACATCCTCTGAGCATGCGATCAAAAGAGCTCTAATATACTGACAGAAATGTTCACTGAACGAATGGATCATATCTCTCAAAGAAAAGTACGTCACTCTAACCATATTTGTGGACATGTGTTCTGATTTTTTTAGAGAGAAAAAAAAAATTGAACTTTTTTTTTTCTTTGCTACCATTCTTCTCTACGGGTAAAAAATATTAAAATAAAAAACTTCCTTATAAAGGATTTATAAGAAAATTGATCTTTTTAAAAGTAATTTTTTAATAAACGTCTAATTTTTTTTCATTTCAAGAAAATGATCGTTTTTCAAATAATGTCCCTAGTTATGTCTCCGAGAAGGGATTGTACCTATAGTCCCTCCAAGACTGTGTGTGGGTCGAATATACCATAGTGTAAATTAGGGGGTGTTTGGTGGAATAGTTTGAGTTGAGATTTTTAAGTTTCAATAGTAAATTTTTTTGAATTTTCAGAAAGAACAAAAAACTTTTTGGGAAAAAGACAAAAACTTTTTGAGAAAAAGACAAAAAATAATTTGAGTTGGGGGAGTTTGAGTTGGTGTGCCAAACTCCCCCTTAGCATGTCTTTTCTTTTATGATCCGCACTTATCTTGCTGTCTGAGAATTATCTTGATTTGTTTTTTTAAGAATTTTGAGAGTTAATAAAATGGACCTTTTATATATATATATATATAGCTCTAATAACAACATATAAGTTCATTATCAAACTCAAATAACGGTGAAATAGTTCACAATTCAAATAGAGCACTTTTCTAGCACAATAGTTAAAAATTAAAAATAACAAGCATGACGTGCTTAAAAAAGAATATACCCCCAAGAGAAATTACATTAAATAGATTATTTAAAAAAAAAGAGTGACAAATTCAATTGCTAGAAGAAACAACGACTACATTTGGAAAAGTCTTCCGTTTAACATTTTGGAACAACTGGTGTTGTCATTGTGTGCTAACTAGTTAGGAATCAAATGTATCAAATGGTCATCTAGATAAAGTCACGTCTGATTTAAAAGATTAACTTTGACCGGCTATCTAGTAATAAGTTGACCTTATTTTGTTTTTGTTTTTTTTTTTTTTTCTTTCCCCAAAATGAAAAGCCTGGGAAGAGGACCGGGAACGGCTAGTATCAGCATATCCACTGAGCATGCTACCAAAGTAGCTCTCGTACACTAGCAGAAATGTTCGCTGAATGAACGGATCCTATCCCTCGAAGAAAAGTGCGTCACTCCAGCCATATTTGTGGATATGTGTTTTGATTTTTTCACACAGAGAGAGAGAGAGAGAGGGAATGCTTTGCTACTATTCTTCTTTACGGTTAAAAATAAAAAATAAAAAATAAAAAATAAAAACTTCCTTATAAAGGATTTATAAGAAAAATGATCTTTTTAAAAGTAATTTTTTAATAAACGTCTAATTTTTTTTTTCAATTTAAGAAAATAATAATTTTTCAAATAATGTCCCTAGTTGTGTCTCCGATAAAGGATTGTACCTATAGTTCCTCCAAGACTCTGTGTGCGCCGAACATATCATAGTGTATATTAGCATATCTTTTCTTTTATGATTCGTACTTATCTTCCAGTCTGAGAATTATCTTGATTTGCTTTTTAGGAATTTTAAGAGTTAATAAAATGGACCTGATATATATATATATATAGCTCCAATAACAACATATAAGTTCATTATCAAACTCAAATAACGGTGAAATAGTTCACAACTCAAATAGAGCACCCTTTTAGCACAAATGTAAAATTAAAAAATAAAAATAACAAACATGACGTGTTTAAAAAAGAACATACCCTCAAGAGAAATTACATTAAATAGATTATTTTTTAAAATATTTAAAATAAATAATATATTTTTAAAATGTTTGTTTATGATGAATAATTATTTATGAAGCAAATTTACGATAAAATTAATCTGCAAAGTCAAGTGGACCCTTCAAGGAGAAAAAACAAATTTACTTGATAATAGTCTTCTACGTCTTCTTCTTCTTCTTTTGTAAAGTGATGACGGTCAACTTTCAATATATGTGAAGAGATGTTCTCATGTCAACAAATATATATATATATATATATATATATTAATTGAAAGAGAGAGATTGAATCAACAAACACTTGAATCAACTTTCAATTATTAACTTTTGTTTTTTTAGCAATTTGCAAATTTTGGGCTGTTTGAAATATGCAGGTTGGAGTTGGAATTTCATAGGTACGTTGGTTTAAAACATTTGTTTGATTGAAATATGAATTAGAAATGAACTATAATATATGAATTAGTGTAAAATTTTGAAATGTATTAAAAAAAATTTGCAATATGAATCTTATTTCGTTTCTCTTGTCATTGTGAGCGATTAAAAATAATCATCTCATTTTGAGTTGAATATAAAAATTATGGACTTTTAAAGTTTAAATTTCATAAAAATGAAAGAGAAAGGAAAGGAGATGTGAACTTGGAAGTTTTGTAATTAAACCTACAAAAATTCCGTCTAGTGGGCCCTTTATGTTTTTTTTTTTTTTTCCCACTCAGAACCTACCCTCAACACACCAAACCCTACATAGTAAGCCACATGTCTTCTCTGAGAGGGCATTTGGAACATACACTCTGTGGGAATTTTCTAAAATTTTTTTATCTTTTTCTCAAAAAGTAAATTAATTTATTATTCACAGTTCCAAACTCTTTATTTCATTTTTGAGAAACTCAAACTTTAAAAGTTTAACATAGTCATTTTTTATATTATAATTCAAAACACAACCCAATTTAAAGCGTATAGAAACAAATAAACCAAACAACAAGAAGCATTACCTCAAATCTGTACATGATCTAAGCTAAAACAAGGCTGATGCAGAATGGGAAGAGCTGCAAGTGGATCAAGAGATGAGCTGCAACCTTCTTCAATGATGGTGAGGATAAAAAGGGTGAGTTGAATAAAGTGAACAAGGATGGGGAGAGATTTGTTGGACTTAAAGTTAAATAGCTGAGCTCAAATCTTCAACAATGATAAAGAGAGAGTGTGTGGGGCTAGAGTGAGAGGAAAACGAGGGAAAAAAAAATTATATATAGAAAGAGTACTTATATATTATGAGGTTTTTTTTTTTTTTTTGGTTGGGGGGGGGGGGGGGTTGGGAAAGTGGTGAAAATGTAGGGTTTAGGGTTGGATGAGAGCATTTCGGACTTTTTACGGTTACTTCAATTGATGGTGATAACATGACAGTGCTAATAATGAAAGGAAACAAAAGTGATGTTAGTTTTAATAATATTTTTCCTACAGATGTTATTGTTGAAATTAATCCAAATAAAAATAACAAAAGCCTAAATTTTTATTTAGAAAAATATTTGTCAAATCTTGCATTTGAACCATATGCAACTCTAAACAAACGTTTGGAATTGAAGGTGCCCCCAAAGGGCACAATATTCACTCTTCTATCCATTTGTTCAATTCCACCTCAAATAATATTATAACACATTAATTAAAAATATTATATAATTAAAATATCATATTAAATTAATTAAAATACTAAGTCAGTTTACTATTTGAAATGTTTTACAATTAGAGTATGGTATTACATCAATTAAAATACTATGTTAGTGTTTTTTTTTCTTTTTTTGTTGGGCTAGAAATAAGGATCTAATGGTGGCCATCATTTCTCATTTTTTGCTCTCCTGCAAGCAAGTTCTACACTTCCCTGAGTTGGCAGGGGATTCAAACCTCCGACCTCCCGATTAATGAGATCTTAAGATTGTCTTCCGTATCAACTCATCTACTCCTACGGGGTCTAAATACTATGTTAGTTATATGTATGGCATGGTATTGTTAGAAAGATAAAAATATTACTATATAGATATATATGTATTTATGTATTTATGTATATTCAAATAAAGGATGTACGAGCCAAATATGCATAACGCTCATGGTTTTTTTTTCTTTTTTATTTCGATAAAGCATGATGCTCGGTGTTGAATACTATAGTTTTGATCTTTATTTCAGCTAGCTAGTTTCATGTTTCGCAAGAAGTTAGAATTCCTAGCCGAGAAACGGCTTTTGACTTTCGCAAGACATTAGATCATGTTTCCGAAGACGTTAGTTTAATGTTTGCTGTTTCTATACGCTTTTGATTTTCACAGGTAATCTGTTTTCATGAATTTGGGGATTTTCATGTTGGGTGCATATTTGAGAGACTTCTCTAAATATATCTCCAAATATTTTTTTGCCTTTTTTTTTAACTCAAAACTAGTTTTCACTATTTATATGTCTAATTGTCTACAGTAAACTTAAACTTTAAAAGTATATAATTTTGTTTAGCCAAGATTGTGTTTTATCTTGATGATTGTGAGCCTCTAGTTGCATCTAGAGGAACTTTTTAATTCCATTATTGCTGATATAGTGGAAGTTGATATCGAAGTATGGTCCCGTAGTTTTTCCCTCCGTACTGGAGGGTTTTTCACGTAAAAATCGGTGTTTCTTGTGCCATTGATTATTTTGATTTTTCATTGCTTTGGTTGTTTTGTTGGTTTTGTTAAAACTTACTTTTAGAGAACGCACTTTATCACACAAAGAGGGAAAAGTTTAATTGGTGGTTTTTTCCCAACAAAGTGGTATCAGAGCCAGGTTCCAATCATGGGTTATGTTCAGTCATACTCTTTCCATCTTTGTACTTCTCAGCTCATTGCCTGAAAGCTGCGAAACACTAGTAGTGTCACTAAGTACTTCAACGCCAGAAGGAAAGCTAGCCATGGAGATGATTAAAGACTTGCTCAACGAAAAAGCCAAAAGAAAGGAAAACGGGTGAATCTTCTTCTGAGGTACTTGTTTCTGAAAAACATGAAAGGCGTGGAAGAAGCAAAAGCAGGCATCCTTAAGGTCATGGCAAAAAGGATACATCCAGAGGAATATCCCAAAACAGAAAAAGTTCCAAGTGTTACCATTGCAACAAGCTAGGTCCCATGAAGAAAGAGTGTAGTCTTTTGAAAAGAGAGCAGGTTAAAGGAAAGAAAGATGAGAAAGAGACTAATACAGTTGCCACTGAGGGTGATGTTGTCATTATTTGTGATGATAGTTATGTTAGTCTCGTATGCCAGGAGAGTGATTAGGTGATTGATTCTGGTGCTTCATTTCATGTTACTGCTCATGTTGATTTCTTCACTTCTTACTCTACCGATGATTTTTGGCAATGTCAAGATAGGAAACAGTGATGCCTTTAAAATTGTGGGTATTGGTGATATTTGCTTGGAGACCAATTTTGGAAGCAAATTAATACTCAAGGACGTCAGACATGTACCAGATATTCACCTCAACTTGATCTCTATAGGCAAACTTGACAACGAGGGTTTCATTAATTATTTTGGTGAAAGTAAACAGAAGCTCACCAAAGGTTCTCTATTGATTGCAAGAGGAAAGAAGATGAATACGCTTTATGTCACACAAGCAAAGCTCAAAAAAGGAGAGATAAATGCTATTCAGAAGGATGCAAGTATTGATCTTTGGCACAAGAGGCTTGGTTACATTAGCGAGAAAGGACTGCAAACTCTTGCTAGAAAGCAAGAGAGCAATTCCTCCCCAGTTTGCAAGGTATGCCTTTTTAAACTTATGATGATTTTTTAGCTAGAAAAACACATAAAGTTGCATTTCATTCACACCCTCCATCTAGAAGATCAAATATTCTTGATTTGATTCATTCTGATGTCTGATCTATGCAAACTAAAACTCTTGGAGGTGCACTCTATTTTGTGACTTTTATTGATGACCACTCAAGAAAAGTTTAGGCTACTGCTTTGAAAACTAAAGACCAAGTATTCGATGTCTTCAAAGAATTTTATGCAAAGACTGAAAGAGAAACAGGAAAGCAGTTGAAATCAGTTCGAGCTGAAAATCGTGATGAATATGGGGGGAGCGTTTGAAAACTATTGCAATGCCCATGGAATAAGGCTTGAGAAAACTCTAGCAAAGACACAAAGACAAAGGTGTCAAAATGGTGTGGCAAAAAGAATGAACAAGACCATTGAAGAAAGGATAAGATATATGCTTTCTTATGCTAAGCTTCTTAATTCTTTTTGGGGGGAGCCCATGAGGACTGCAGTCAACTTGATTAATCTTTTCCCAACAGTTGCCTTGAAAGGTGATGTTCCTAACAAAGTTTGCACAAGGAAAGATGTCTCTTATGGTTATTTGAGAGTTTTTGGCTGCAGGGCATTTGTTCATGTCCCTAAAAATGAGAGGTCCAAGCTTGATGATAAGGCAAAATCATGTATTTTCTTGGGATATGCTCATGAGGAGTTTGGGTGTAGATTATGGAATCCAGTGAACAGGAAGATTGTCAGAAGCAGAGATGTTGTGTTTCGTGAAGATCAGCTTGGAAATGATACTGATAAAGTTGAAAAGACCGGTTCCTCTATCGAGATTCCTGTCAGTTTGAATCCAGTTCCTCTACCTATAGTGAATACTGATCACGAGGGAGACAGGCAAGAAGATGGTGGAGATATTGTTTATGATAAGGCCCCTCCAACTGATGATATTGTCCCTCTAGTTGATGATGTTGAGCCAGTTGAACAAGTTGAGCAAGCACCACCATTGCCACCATATGGGCCTCCATTAAGAAGATCTACTAGAGAGCGCCAACCTCCCTCAAGATACAGTTTAAGTGAGTATGTGATGCATATAGATGGTGAAGAACCTAAAACTTACCAAGAAGCCATTTCTCATGAGCAAAAGAAAGAGTGGTCTAAAACCATGCAGGAAGAGATGAAATCCTTGTGTGAGAACCACACCTACGACTTGGTGAAGTTACCGAAAGGCAAGAAAGTGTTCAAGAACAAATGGGTTTATAGGTTGAAAACTAAAAACAATAGCTCACAACTAAGTTACAAAGCTCGGTTGGTTGTGAAAGGATTTGGTCAGAAGAAAGGTGTTGACTTTGAAGAGATATTTTCTCCAATAGTAAAAATGGAATCCATCAAAGTTGTTCTTAGTCTAGCTGCCCGCTTGAATTTAGAGATAGAGCAACTTGATGTGAAAACTGCATTTCTTCATAATGATTTAGAAGAAGAAATTTATATGGAGCAGTCAAAATGGTTCAAAGTTAAGGGAAAGGAGAATCTTATGTGCAAGCTTTGAAAGAGTTTGTATGGGCTCAAACAAGCACCAAGACAATGGTACAAGAAGTTTGATTCTTTTATGGTGAGTTGTGGGTACTCTAGAACTTCATCTGACCATTGTGTGTTTATAAAGAAACATTTCAGTGATTATTTCACTATCCTCCTGCTATATGTTGATGATATGCTAATCGTTAGCCATGATGCCAGTAAGATTGAGAAGTTTAAAAGGAGTTAAGTAAGTCTTTTGCAATGAAAGACTTGGGGTCAACAAAACAAATACTCGGTATGAAGATCTCCTGTGATAAGAAGAATGTGAAACTTTGGTCAGCAGTGTAATGGATATTGAGATATCTGAGAGGTACTTCCAACATGTGTTTATGCTTTGGCAGTGGTGAGCTTATTTTAGATGGGTACACAGATTCAGACATGGAAGGTGATGTTGATTCCAGGAAATCCACTTCGGGATTGTTGATGACCTTTGTAAGGGAAGCAATCTCTTGGCAGTCTAAGTCACATAAATGTGTTGCTTAATCTAGTACAGAAGCTAAGTACATTGTAATTACTAAAGCCTTCAAATAAGCTTTATGGATGAAAACGTTTCTTGAAGAATTGGGTCTGTAACAAGAGAAGTACATTATCTACAGTAACAATCATAGTGCCATCTACCACTCCAAAAATTCAGCATTCCATTCAAGATCCAAGAATATTGATGTTAGGATTCGTGATATACTTGAAACAAAGCAAATGCACCTAGAGAAAACTCATACAAGTGAGAATGGATCAAATATGTTGACAAACTCTTTGCCTAAGGAGAAACTTGAGGCGTGCAGGCAAATAGCAAGCTTGCTTGAACCTATTACATAACACGGAGGGAGAGAATTGTTGAGTTGTCCGCCTCATGTTTATGGGCTGAACAATAATGGGCCGAAAGCCCAATAGCTTTTGATTAAAAAAAAAAAAAAAAGGGGGATTAATGGCTTGTTGAACAAGCCTTGTGTTAGCAGCAGAAAAAGAAAAGAAAGGGGAGCAGCCGCGTCGGTGTGCGAAAGAAACAAAGAGCGTGAGGGAGAAAGCAGAGAGAGAAATAAAGGTGGAGTTTTTGGGTTTATGCAAGATGATTGAGCGGTGAAACGATTTCCGTTGGTGCTCAAATTTGACGTGGTGAATCTTTGTTACGAGCTCTTCTCTTCTGCTGGTTCTGATTTTCGAATTGAGGTCTCTAAGGTGCTTTTCCCAAATACCCACTTGAGACCTAAAACTGATTTCTTTTTATGCTATGTGTTGAAATCCATCTTGTTAATGATAACCTTGTTGTTTAGCCAAGATTGTGTTTTATCTTGATGATTGTGAGCCTTTAGTTGTATCTAGAGAGAACTTTGTAATCCCATTGTTGTTGATATAATGAAAATTGATATCAGATTACGATCCAGTGGTTTTTTCCTTCGCACTGGAGGGTTTTTCACATAAAAATTGGCATCACTTATGCGGTTGATTGTTTTGATTTTTCATTGCTTTTGTTGTTTTGTTGGCTTTGTTGAAACTTACTTTTAAAGAACCCATTTTATCACATAAAGAGAGAAAATGTTAATTGGTGGTTTTTTCCCAACAAACTGTAACTTAGAGAAACCACCTACTTCAACCCACGGCCTGGAAGAGGCCGACAAGGCCTATGAATAGTGCTCAAACGGCAAGAAGCATGGAGGCAACTAAAGCCAAAGTTTCCCAGTTGTAGAATCTGATTTTTTGGGGGGATTAATGTAGTTTTTTTTTTTTTTTTTTTTTTTTTTTGTATAGCTAAATTCACACTTAGTTATGTCTTTACGATAAAGGGTGTAATGATAAGTGAGGATTAAGGAATTTCTATAAATAAGTGATCAAGCAGTAGCCCCCACTTTTGTTAGTTCAACTTCTTTCTTTTCCTCTCAAAACCATCACCCCCACACTCTCGCTCTCTCAAAATTTTCAACTTTCATTTACTAGAGGTTGAAGATCTCTAGAGGTATATATCTCACAACTCACTAACTACGTCTATGTTTATGATATTTTGTCTAGAACTACTCATGTATTGGAGATTCAATTTTTTTTTTCTTTTTTGGATTGCAAGGAAGGGGATCAGTACTGGTGTCCTCAAGCCCCCATCCAAATGTCATTGGGTTAGCCCACTAGTCTCACGGATGGGATGACATGAAACGTGATCCTAGATCTTCACAATTAGTAGACCTCAAGTTTAAATAGCAGACAAGGTTATTGTTGTATGAAGATTTTTGTTCGGCTGTCAGAGTAAATATGTTGTTATGTCATTAATCCTAAACAAGGAGTCATAATCATTTCATAAACCTATATGATATTTGTGTTCAAGATTGGGGTGTTACTCGTTTTTGTTTTAAATTTTAATTCGGCATTATGGATGAGTCTGAGTTTCATTGCTTAAATTTTTTTTACTTTTGAAAATCCAAGATTGTCTTATCTTTTTTAGGACAAATATTGTCAATAAAAAATGACTTCTAATTATTTCACATTAGTGTAACTTCCCCCTAGCATTTTTTGTTTTTTGTTTTTTGTTTTTTTTTTTTAATTTTAAGATAGTGGGTTTTTTTTTTATTTTTAATATAGAATGTATTTATATAAATTAGTTTTGGCCTCCCTTAAATCAATAGTTCTCTAAATTTTATGAAGATTTTATTTACACCAACAATATTAATAAATATCCCTACAAAGTTAATATAAATTTTTAATGTATTTTTACCCCACAAGAAAATTACCTTAAAACCATTAAGAATGTTCATACTCCTACATATCTATAAATGAAAATATTTTTTAAAAAATAATTAAAAAAAAACATACGCTACATTAATCATAAATAGAATAATATTTAAAAATTAAAAAAAATCTTAAGAAATTGTTCTAAACTCTAAATTATCCTTCATCAATTTCTTTTCTTTAGAAATTTTTATAACTGCATGAAAAAATTTCAATAGAGGATTCAAGTGAGATTTAAAAAAAAAAAAAAAAAAAGATATCACTTGAAGAGCCAATAACTATTTAAATATGTATTTTAATTTTTTAATTAATTAATATTTTGTGTTTTTTTTTTCTTTTCTATTAGTATTTGAAAATATTTTTATGTGGTTTTTTGTATGATTATTCTTTTTATTTATTTTTTCTTGATATATTTGATTACATGATTTTATATTTATGTATTTTTTTAAAATGTAGTATTAAATTCCTTGATTTTAGATTTAGACATTACTTGAGTTTTTCTTCTTTATTATTTCCTCTCTTCATTTTTTTTAGAGATACTTTTTTTTTAATGGCTTTATGTTTTATTTTTGAGAATGAAAATATATCGTTTTTTCTTGTTTAGATTTCTAACTAAAATAAAAGTGGGTGTATGAGAGGGTTAGATGTGATATTATATAAAAAGCATATATTAAAGGATAGATTTACTATGTTTATGTTAGGAAATATTTATTTGGTCGGAATATTTATCAATATTGTGCATTCAAATATAAACACTCATATTTTATTCGACAAACAATTTAGATTTTTAAAACTAAAACATTTTTATTAAATTCATAAACATTAGTGAGCCTAGTAAAAAAAAAAAAAAAAAATTGGCCACTCTTACGAATAAATCATGGCTCTATGGCTCTGTCACTAATATTGTCTAATCATGCTTTAATGTCAACAGATATTGAAAAATACAAAAAAAATAATGTGAAGACATATTATATACATATACTAAAGGAAACATGGTTTTTGCTGTTCAAAGAACAGTAACGCACAGTACTTTTTGCTTTTTTGTTTTCGCAGGTCAAGCTACAGTAATCAACAGTACCGCACAGTAAAACAGTGCCGCACAGTGAAATTACGGTTTTGCCCTTCTGTTTCCTTCTTTTTTTTTGGACCCGCACAGTAAACTTCCCATTTTACCCCTGCTTTTCTGCTCTGCCGCGCTGCGTCATCATTGTTCATGAACAGTAAAATTACTGTTCATTCACTGTTTCATGAACAGTTTTTTTTTTCTTCGGTTTGCCGCTGCTTCTTTTTTTCTTTTTCTTTTTCTTTTTCTTTTTCTTTCTTTCTTTCTTTACTTTTACTGACATTGTTGTTGTTTTTTTTTT
>JAFMPE010131968.1:0-23188 GCA_024759925.1 Ficus religiosa
GAGTCAAATTAAAGAATCTGATATGAGAAACTTTTAGAGAGTTTGAACAGTACCTCATTAAGGTTGCCAAGATGCCCTATTCTGAAAACCTTGCCAGCCACCTTGTTGAGGCCGAGACCTAAGCTCAGATTGTATCTCTTCCATGCCCTTCTGACAACCTCTGAACTATCAATGTACGGAGGTACGAGAACAGCAGTCACTGTGTCACTGTACCATTCCTCCTTTTGCGTGCAGTTCTTCAATCCCCATGCCTCAACGGCGAGCCTGCATTACAATGTTCAGCGGCCGTTACTACTAGTTGATTTACATTTAACTTTACGCGATTTTTTATGTAATATGTGCAACGTGGTATTATTTAAAGCTATTAGTTTAAAGAACTGTATCAACAGAAAATGTTATACATTTGTGATCTTAGTATTGCAAGTATCGTTTTTACACGGATGCCGGACATGAGACCTTATAATACATTTCAAACATTCTTTTTTCGCTTTTCTAACACCTCATTTAGCAAGAAGACATGGTTAGAAGCCGGGAAGTACCTTGTTGCTGTCCCCAAACGGTTGTGCCTTGCGATCACATTGTCGAGCCCTTCCTCGAAAATGAGATCAAGAGCTGCTCTAAGCCCATACAACAGCTGGATGGAAGGGGTGTAGGGCCAGTATGTCCCCAACTTGTAGAACTTCAAGTAGTCATTCCAGTCGAAGAAGACCTTTACCGATTTTGAGGTTTTAGTGGCCTCCAGAGCTTTGGGGCTGGCACAAACAATACCGATCCCGGTGGGAAGAGAAAGAGCTTTCTGAGAGCCGGTTAAAGCCACATCAACCCCCCATTCGTCCATGCGGAAATCGAGAGCACATATGGAAGACACCCCATCAACAAGCAACAATGCTGGATGCCCATAGTCATCTGAGAGTTCAACAGAATGTGAGAATCAATAAGTTTTCGGTCACGGGCTACTTGTTTTATGCATCATAATGCAGAAGGTTTAAAATTCTGTATCAGTAATGTTGAGAAAATATTGTGATTATCGATTTCATGGTCTCTCTAAAATCCTATGTTTTTTGTCCATTGGATCTATTTCCCTCTTCTTTCTCTATAGCGGTTCAATTTCTCTTTCTCAATTCTTTTACTCCTATCTCAATTCTTTCTTCTATCTTGATCTTACATCATATACTTAACACAAAGACATGTAAATAAGCACAAGAGTTGGATTCCATACGATTCCAAAAACAACCGATCTGATCTACTTACCAAGTAGTTTTCTCACTTTCGCCAAGTTATTGGTCACGCCGGTTGCTGTCTCATTGTGAACTATGCAAATTGCCTTGATAGTATGGGCGTGGTCTGTGGCCAGTTTTGATTCCAGAACATCTAGGTTGGCCCCCTGACCCCAATCACTTTCGACAACATCAACGTTGAACTTGAGTCGTTGCTGCTGATCGATCCAGAGCAGACTGAATTGCCCGATCAGGAAAGATACAATCCGGTCTCCGGGAGACAATGTGTTTGTGAGTGCACTCTCCCATGCACCAGTACCTATCAAAAGAGCAGAAAATCATTGCTTTCACCAGCACATAGAAGATTTCCCATGTAGCCTAAGGAAAATGTAAACGAATTTCGGAATCTTCAGAAGTTGATTCCCAATACCAAATTACACATATCATCATCGATACATTTGATAGATAAAACCTAGAGGGATCAGGGATATCGTCATGCCACAATCAAAATTTATTGGTATCACAGGTGGAACAGAAAAGGGAGTTTTCTTCACTCCGTCGGTATCATCAACAATCCTCAGAGTTCGAACCTCTTACAAATGTGAGAGAGAACCACAGAACGACCGTATCTTACCTCTATACCACCACCCCCGGAGGTTTTCAAATGTAAGTAAAAGTTCACAAAAGATCACCTAATTGTTATAATCCTTATTGGACATAATACCTGTGGTTGGGATCATAAATGGGGTTCCGGTTGTAGTCTTGAAAATCTTCTTCACATCCTCAAGGAGAGTTTTTGTCAATGCTGGAATAGCCGGAGAGCGGTAGTCTTCATTGTTCCTGTTCATCGCCCGAATGACCGGTTCCGGGATGTTGACGGGCCCCGGGACAAAGAGGTGGTTCCTTCCTGGTCCATATACGTAGTCCATCTTCTCTTCCTCGTAGTTTCAATGCTTCACCGCTGCAAAACACATTGAAGTGAATAATTTCAGTTGCTGAAAAAACACTACAAAATTAAAACTCAGTTACATGAAAAAATAAATTTCAAATTCATCTATTATCTTGTCTCCAAAGATTTTATGACTCAAAATCTATCTAGAATTTGTTGACAAAAGAAGACTGAATAAGTAAACAAGATCAAAGCAGAGAAAATTCCATTTATGTTCAAATTCCTAACCTTGATAATTCCACAGAAATATTACAGCACTCAAGAACCAGACGCCAAAAGACTTGACTGTACTAAAAGTGAGGTTCATCGAATTAAAATTGTAAAGAAAAGGATGAAAAAGACACCCCAAAAAAAAATTTTTTTTTTGAATGACTGTCTAATAAAAATAAAAAATAAACAAGTTAACAGAATATGTTGCCGTACCAAATTTTTTTCTTTAAAAAGAAAGTATTTGTAATAAGTCTTATCAGCATATTCTTTAGTCCTCTTTTTGTTAATTGAATATAACATGCGGTATTATTGATTAAATTTAAAATAACATGTCATAGAACTAAAGTATTAAATTTAAATTTTTTATTTTTTTTGGGACATGGATTAGACTTAGATTAATGGTTGTCACCCTCATCCTTCTCATATTTTCATGTGTTAATATGCCTTTGGCTAAACATGCATAATAAATTAGAAGTATAGAAAAAAGAAAAAAAATATAAATGAAAGGAAAGGAAATCTTTCAAAACCTTTTCAAAAAATTGAAATATTTTTTCTTAAGCTTATGTCCATTATTTTAAAATATAAAAAAGAAAAAAGAAAATATTTTTGTGAAGCTTATTTTCATTATTTTTTTTAAAAAAAGTTTTGTTTTACCCTTACAATTCACAGCATAGTGATTTATCTCAAATAGTAAACCAATTAATCAATTAAAATATAGAAATAATAAAAAAAAAAATATTGAGTGGTGTATAAAAGAAAACTCAATACAAGAAAGGGAGACCAACATAAGAAAATACCAACTCCTTAAAGTTTGAAAAGCATGAACACCCATTGAAAAGCATTTCCCCATCAAAAATAATACATACTGGATGGTCTTCAAGATCATATTTAAAATGAAAGGAATAAAAATAACAAATAATGAAATGAAAAAAAAAAAAAAAGAGTAGGAAAAACATAGTTTGGTAGAGGTGGGTTCCTAGATTACATGATACCAAGAATATATAATTATGCATATATATACAAACATGTATTATGCATGTGTATAATCAAGAAAAGAAAATATGTAAAGCTTGATTCTTTTTTCTTTTTTTTTTAAGTGTAAATTAACTCATTCATTCTATGAACTTACATGGACAGTCTAAATGTTCCATTAAATGAATATTAATTTTTTATTCTGTTAAGTTCAGTTTGATGATCTAAAAACAAGAAAAAAGTACCAAATAAAATTAAATAAACAAAGGAAAAAAAAAACAGCATATATTGATATGGAGTAATCTGAAAATTGCAGAAGAAAACCTGGTAAGAGAATCTTTAATTTCTATGAGATTTTCGTAGAATATTTTCCCCTCCTTAGAACAAAAGGCCTACGCAGAGATGTTGGACCTTTGTAAGAGAACTGCCAAACATCATATTTATTTTTATAATGAGAGCGCGGGAGAGAGCCTATCAACCATCTAGTTTAAAGTGGGTCCCACCTTTCTCAACGTGGCAGATAAGAACTCACAAAAGGCCTCATCTTGCGGCTAAGAATGAATTACAGGCGACCTCTCTACCTCAA
Organism: Ficus religiosa; assembly: GCA_024759925.1. NCBI lineage: Eukaryota > Viridiplantae > Streptophyta > Magnoliopsida > Rosales > Moraceae > Ficus > Ficus religiosa. Next base: position 3,935 of record JAFMPE010131968.1, read on the forward strand.
CTTTGGACTTGCACTATATTTGTTTTTTTCTTTTTTCTTTTTCTTAATTTATTTTATCTTTTTTTTTTTTTTTTTTTTGAGTTTACTGGTATTCATAATTGCTCCAATGCCCCTGAAATTTTGGCTGGTTTTTCTTAATACCCCATGCTTCGAATTTTTCTCATCTTTGCTTTTTTTGCTCGTATTATACCTACAAGCATGCTTACCAAACCGTAATGGGATTTAGTGAGAAATGTGTCGGGTTTGCAAAGTCAATAAATGAATAAGAAAGAGCTGTCATTAATTCGTTATCTATAACTATTTTATTTATTCGGAAGTCGAATGGAAAACAATCTAATTTCATTTCTAGTGTTAACTAAACTTAAGAATATAATATTTACCGATGTAAATGCTAAACTATCCTTGTGCATAAGTAAATATTAATTGGCTTGAGAAGGTCATATAAATAAATTCTACGTGAGTTCTAATTAACCAGGAATCAATATCACAAAGGAAGTTGGATTGGCACTCTCTTTATTCATCTCTTACTTGTCCTAATTACAATTAAGAAGGTGCTAAACATTTATAACAAGTAGATTTCAGATTTCGGCCAACTCAGTTGGTAAAAGATTAAATTTTAGTACACTGCCAATGCTAAGTTTTGCCAAGTACTAACCAAGAATTTGGAAATAAGTATCACTGTTTGTTCAATACACGGACCTAAATGAAATGAACATGTGAAAGACCTAGCAAAAACAGAAAAACCGAAAAACCGAGGGGCGAAAATGTAAACAACAAAGAAAGTTATGGACAGCAGCCAGTAGACGGAGAGATAAAGTCACTATCAGGGCTTGTGGTTTAGCATGAAGTGAGTAGTTTAGGGAAAATAGAAGCTTGAGGTTGAGAAAGGAAATATCAAAGATAAAGTGATAACGTGTTGTCAACCACACCTCTCTCTTCGGAACCAACACCACACAGCACTTTTTCATTCACACCCCTAATTTTCCCATCTATTTGCTTCTTACTGTTTTTTTGTTTTTATTTTAAACTCTTTGACACCGATCTTATCTTCTTCTTTTTTTTTCTTTTTTTTCTTTTTTGTTTGGCTCAATGTCGCCCGTCATGTTGGAATGTCACTAGTTGCTACCATGTGGTGTGTGGTGTATGTTTATTTTCCTTTCTTTTTTTTTTTTTTTTTTCCTTCCTATTTTGCAAATTGTCTTGTATATGTATTATATCTGTTTGGCAGAATTTTTACTTTTGCTTTTAGTTAATAAAAGAGAAGAAAAGACTATATCTTTTCATTAAGTGTTTGCAAACTAGATTTAAAAAAAAAGAGCTTTTGAAGTCAAAATGAGTTTAAAATTTCATCATAACTAATCAAAATGTTAAAATAAAGGTTATAGTAACGTCTAACATAAACTCTGATATAAGTGTTAAAATTTATTCAGAAGAGCCTTTTCTATAATCTACATTTTCTGACTTTGACTGAAAACTCTTCTGATAGAATTAACTAAACACTTTCAAAAATAACTTTTGATATCATAAAGCTAAAAACAGCTTTTAGAAAGGTTTGATAGACAAGTCCATTTTATACATATTGCGTCTATTTAGTTTAAATTCTAACCGCAAAATGAGAAGCTCCTAGTAGGGTCCACCAGTGTCCAATCCATTTTGGTTCAGTCTAAAGTCATCTAAATGGTGATTTTGCTATACTAACCAAAATTGGATTTTGTCACACACATAGCCACCACAAATTGATGTTCACTTTAGGCGTCAATAAGCGAGAGATTCAAGGGATACTAGAACAAGTGTCCATTTCCCTAGGATAATCAATTGGAAAAAGTAGAAGAAATTGAAAATTTTGCTTCCAATAAATTGAATTAAAAGAGTTAGAACCAATGTTTAAACGAGTTGCTGCTTTTTGATTCCAAAACGGTGCGAACCGTATAAATTCGATTTGAACGTGGCACAGACCAGGTTATTCTTAAAGTGAAAGATCTAAAATCAAGAAAAATGGATTAATGAGACAATAATTCATAAGAGAACAATCATTAAAAAAGAAAATTAGACAAAATTATTGCAAAATTGAATAATGTACAGTTTCCGTTAAGGCCTAATACACATAAAGATGTTCTCCTCAATGTAATGTGTATACATCAGATGAGTAATAAAAGTAATCCCTTTTCCTAACTTTCATCACTATACAAGTAACAAATTACCCAACTGAACTCATCTTCATAAAGTTCAAAAAAGAAGGAAAAAAAAATGGCAGCAAGACTCCTCCGGTATTGCATACGGTGAGAATGTTGGCTCTTTACCTCAGCCGCATGGTCTCGGACTATGAGTTTTAGGTTAATCGATGCACATCCCGTTTCGGTCTTGGATTATCACAGGCCACCGTACAGGAATCTGCAAAAATTTTATTCCCATGGTTGAAAAAATCTCCAGAGAATATTTAAGGGCTGAAGCGGTCGACGCAACAGGTAAGCGCTGTTGCCTTCACTCTTCCTGTCAGCCACTTACCAGCCATGGCTACTTGACGCCTGATGGGAAACCTTGTCTTGGAGGTACTCCAGGCTGACGCATCCTAAAAGGCCTCTCATTACCAGCACGCCTGGCTTCAAACGGTGCTGCCGGTGCTGCCCCAAGGATTCCCAACGAGCTCGGGTCAGATATCCGGGTACCGTTATTCAAATCTCTTGGAGGTGGGGCCTGAACTTGGAACTGACCCTCAGTTTCCGCTCTTCTCCTTCGTTTCCATGCTTCGAATTTGGCTGTATCGTGACCCTTCTGAAATGGATCTGACCCCTGGAAGGTTGCCGCATTTCTGAAACCTCTTTGACGGGAAAAAGGAGTAAAATGATTTGCATCCCCATCTCTGCCAAAGGAACCCGAAGCAGAACCGTTGGCGTAGGATGGGCCTGCCTCCTCTTCCCTCTCCTGTCTAAGTTTGGAATAAATTTGATGTAGTCTCTCGCCAGACAAATTCGAAAAGGTAGATACGTAGTTCCACAATCGCATGGTCATCCCTGCAAATATAAACAACAAATGCATATTCAGGATAAGATAAAACCAATAAACACACTTTAATGGAAGCTAATTATCGCATTAAAAGGAAAATTAAAACTATAAGTACAGAAATGTGAGAAAAATGGTACCAACAGCAGAGATTAGAGCACGAACAATCAAGAACGAATACTATAAATTAACCAGAACAAGAACATACTATCTTGTCTGTACGGCTCCTCCTCGTGCTCAATAACAATTAGATCTATCTTCCGTCCAAGAAGTTGCAAATAATTTCGAATTTTCGAAAGCACCTGAGGGCGAGGGAACGGGAAAGCATTACTTAAAACCATTTTAATGTATGGGTGCAGGGAGGTGAATGCATAAACATAATAAACAGGTACCTTTTCCTTAGGGAGATTAGCACTGGTAGTTTGCAATCGCTGAAGACGTCCCAGGGTTTTCATTTGATCAATCATAACATCTTCACACCATTCCATCCATTTCTCCTCCCTGAACTTCTCATAGACTTCTTCATTATCGGACATTTCACCCTCCTCTTTAACTAAAGGTTCTGCTTTCTGGGATTTTACAGGTCGGTCCTTGTTCATTTGACCAGCAACCATGGCTGAACCTGCCTTTCCTTTCTTCCCCCGGACCTGAGATATAGGCACATTGAGAAAATTCTCCCTCTCCTTCTTAGAAACCTTCCTACCTGCTTTAGTACTTGAATTCTTCCCACCAAGAGCTGCGATTTCCTGAGGCATAAGTGATGAAAATCAGCTAATGCAAGGAAAACACAAATGAAATAAACCCTACCGTGGTAACTAAATGAAAATCAGTAGTCACTTTAACATTGTAAAAATTATAAGCACACAACCAAGAAAGAGGTAGTATAACGAATAGCACGAAACAGCACAAGGCATGGAAGACTCTGCTCTTGCACATTAGATTGACCAAGAACCACAGACGTTAAAAAAACATGCAATGGTGAAAAAAGCTCATTTCAAACACAACCAGTGAGTCTGCCCATAGACACTAGCTTTACCATCTGATGCATTCTTTGCATTTATCCAAGCATGGAGATCTTGACATAGTGCAAAGGAACAACAAAGAATATTACAAGCTCAAGGCATGTTCAATAAAACACGGGAAGTCCAAAACAAGCAAATAAAAAAATGTGTTTGAGAAAAAGAAAAGCATGGAAAATTTGAGGCATTGAGACACAGAATCATCTCTCCTAGACAAATAAATCAACTGTTAGGGTGTTTGGTGAATGAGTTGAATTTGAGTTGAGTTGAAATTTTTAAGTTTGAATAGTATTAACTTTTTAAAAAGTAGTTATAAATTTTGTTGACTTTTTAGAAAAAGATAAAAATTGAGATGAAAAAGTACAGTTTAGTTGGAGTTGAGATGTGTCACCAAACATCCCCACATTTTTATGACAAATGAGAAGTATGACATAATTAAGAACAAGAAGTAAACTTAGTTTTGCTCTTCCTCAAATGAGCCAGATCATAAAGGTACCACAGTTTTATCATGTTACTGATACAATAGACGGTCCAAATACTAATCATTGCAACACAAGCAAGAATTCATTAATATAGGCCAGAAGCTGCCTACCATTTCAAGGAGAGCATTAGCACGGTCTCTCAAATTAGGAGCACGAGGTAAAAAAGTTTCATGATGTTGAAGTTCCACCGGAGCAATCTTCTTCACAAGGCCAAGTGTTTCGTCCAACCTTATCTTTTCCCAATTGCCAAACCCATGGTAGTGTATTCCCAGAAGCAATCTCGCATCATCAACTATAACAGAATAATAATCAGAAAAAAAAATAGTAATAAAATAATACCTTTCTTATAAGAGAAGTAGGGAAAGAAGCAATACATACTCTGATTCCAACCACAACCTTTAGACCAATTTGAAGGTTTCAGGTATGACAAGGCACGAAATTGTGCAATTGGATCTTCATAACGACTAATTCGCTTGGCTAGAAGTTGAAGTTCTTGAACACGAGTTAGGAGATCACTAGCCTTCACAGGGACTCCAAGAAAGTCTAACAAGGGCCCCTACAGATAAGTTCCACATACGAATGATCAACACCATTAAATCCCACAAAATAGATCCAAAGCAGTCATTGCCTTCAACAAAAATCACCAAGCAAATTTATTAAAACCAACCTTTGGGTCCAAGCTTCCTATTTCAACTGCTTCTTTACAGCCTTCAATCAATGCATTGAAAAGCTCAATTTGTGCATCAGGCTGAGCTGCTGCAACTGCACCACCAACCTCCTCAACTATTAAGCTGATTTGGCTCTCGTTTCCAAATTTCATAACCTAAATTCCAATTTAGGTAGAAGTGTTAAATCAGAAGCTAAAACATGGGAAGAAGAGTTACAGGACAAGTTGTCTCGATAGCACATGCCAAAAGCCTTTTATCCCAGCCATTAAGTATTACACATGAAAATACATTGAGCAAATATAATTTATTAATTTAAGAACTAAAGAAAAGTAGAAATGGAATTCCGTCAATGACTCGAGCACAAATCCCAACTCAAACAAAATCCAAATCAACAAAACAGAGAAGAGGCAATGACAATGCAGTAACCATGAAGCACAATATGCACAAAAATTTATATAACTAAAGATTCTATTGCATAAAACAAGCTCTTTTGAGGGGGGAAAACACACACACACACACATGCAAACACTACGCAACAAAAAAATGCAAACCGATATAAAATTGAAGGGAGAATTAGTAAGAAGGAATCAGAATGAAATATTCATAAACTTTGGATAAATGCCGTAACTTTTCAACAAGCACCAACTAAGTTCAGCCTTACAAAGAGATCAAACTTGGTGCTTCTCATATGACACCTAAACAAGAATGAAACTTCAGAATGCTTAAAAGACTCTGTATCAAAGGTTTGTGATCAAGACGAAGAGAATATGAACAATGAGACTACAAAATCCAAAAGAATAATAGAATCTTACCGCACGAGAAAACCTTAATGCATCCCTCTTGGGCAAATTTCCACCAGACCATCGTCTTACTTGAGCTGATGCTCCTTCCATCATTGGTGCTGAGAGGACAGAATAGTCTGCTTTGCGACGTTTCTGGGCTCTCTCCTGAGGCTCGGATTCTTTTTTCTTCCTTTTGCTACTTCGCTCAACCGGAGCAGCTTCTGCATAACTCTTTGTGTTTCTTGCAGCACGAGGAGCCAGAGCTTCCTATACAACCAAAAGAAATAATTAAAAAAAAAATGGATAGCAATATTAAAAATAAATTTACAATATCAAAGCAAAATTTAAACTAATGATACAACAACATCAACAGAACAGGTTCATACTTCAGCTTGGGCTACTGCATCTGGCTTTATCCAACGACTCCAGAAACTTCCATCATCTTCAGCACTGCCAAAATTGGCAACCTGGACATTGACATAAAGTGAAAAGGTAGAAAGTTTCATCAGATGGGCGGGTCAATGAAAGTGCAAATCAAAACACAGCAGCTAATGCAAAACATCTAGATGACCAACTGTTCCACAACCCCGGGAAGAATGTAATGAGGAAGTTGTGAGGCAATTGAGGTCGATAAGCAAAGAGAATTATCTTGCCTTAAAAGCACTCAACAACTCATTCCCTGGCTCTCCTCCCACTTCCTTTTCTTCAACCTTCTCTGCTCTTTCAAGAATCTCATCAATGTCCATACTCAAGAGTCTTTTCTTGCTTTCTTCATCACTCTTGTCTTCTTTAAAAAGTTCCTCAGCTCCAAATCTTAAGATAGCTGACAGCTCATTCTGCAATCACATTATAGAAAAATGTTGGTGAGAGTAGTTTTGTTACAAGGTAAAGAAAACAACCTGACACCATAGAATTCAGCATAATTCCCAGAGAGAGAGAAATTGGGGCGCTGGTCGAAGGATATACACATCTAGAAACCTACAAAAATGTCAAGAGAAATAAAAATAATAAGTCCCATACCTTATCAAACATACTCCCCTTCTTTGCTTCTTTTCTCTCTAATCTACCTTCTGCATTTAGTTTCTGGATCACCAAGTGGTCAAGAACCTAAAGAATACACGTAAACAGGACAAAGAACAGGTGAGACAGAGCATTGAGTTATGGAAAACATATAGCTTTTATGTACAAATATAAATAGAAGTTTTTGTAGTCAACCATCTTCTTCTTAGCTCGCTCCAAGATATCTTCCTCGACGCTTTTGCTTGTGACAAATCTGTAGATGTTAACAACTTCTTGTTGACCAATTCTATGGGCTCTACTCATTGCCTGGCATGTAATTTAAGAAAACAATGGAATGCTATTTTTAAGTAAAATCATTCTCTTCAAGAATGCGCAACGAGGAAGCCTGCAACACACAATATAGGAACCAAACAAACAAAAAGGTAAAAGATGAGAAAAGGTAACATCTCAATCAAACCTGTAGGTCATTTTGAGGATTCCAGTCTGAATCAAAAATTATAACTGTATCCGCTGTTGCAAGGTTGATACCAAGTCCACCTGCTCGAGTTGAAAGAAGGAAGCAGAAATCATCACTACCAGGTGCATTAAAATGATCCATTGCCTGCTGGCGCAACTCAGCCTTTGTACTGCCATCAAGCCTTTGAAACTGAAACCCTCGGAAAGACATATATTCTGCTAGTATGTCCAACATTCTCACCATCTGCAATTAACCATATTTAAACCCATCAGTCCATGCGTTTGTCAAGGTACTAACACAATATAAGGGATGATCATGGTCCAAAATCTGTGCACCAAAATGGTATCTATGCCTAAAGCTATGTCAACTGTATCTGTAAGAACTAAATATATAGTCGTTATGAAAAATTAAGAAACGATAGTTTTGACTTGTACAAAACCCAAGTACACAGGAAACTTCCTCAAAAGTTGGGTAGTCCTTGTGCACCAACACCTTTTTAATATTAACAATTATACAATCAACCGTTGTGCAACAGGTCACCATGCAATAAGGAATAGGAATCCAGGTAATGGCCTATTTTTTTTTTTAATAGGTAGAATGAATGTTCTGACATGACAGGAAGGCAAGGCTTTATCAAATAAAACAGAAATGTACTTTTGCCTGATACATGGAATTTTTTATATTAAATAAATGGAGGCTCTGCTCTTTGGACAACAAGCATTTGACCTGTTGGAGACAAAATATCCTCAAACACCAGACGATGGCTATAATATCAACAATTGTCTAACACATTGAAGATGAACCAAACGCCTCTAAAAAAAGTTCTAAAAAGAGTGCAGCACTCGAATCCAGTTTGATATCTGCGAGTAGCCTACCAAAGAACATATTTAGGAAAATAGTATCTCAGACCAACCTGGGAAAAGATCAAAACACGATGCTTTGTCTCATGCAACCTAACAAGCAGCTTATCGAGGATAACTAACTTTCCACTGCTCAAAATAATTCTCTCAAGCTTACTGCTATCATCAATTCTTGAGTCTCCTCCATAACCATGATCTGCACTTTCAAAGAGGAAGGGATGATTGCAGCACTTCTTCAACTCAACCACGATATTTAAAAGTGAAACCTGAAGAGAAGGAAAACTTTTTATTATGCAATAAAATCTTGCCAATTACTTAACGGAAGTTTTCATTACTATTTAGGAACTAGAATTGCAGGAATAAGCCGATACATAATACTGGAACTGCAGTAGAGGTTATAGTAAAACTCAAAATGAGATTTGAAACAGATAATAACCTGATTCCCACGAACTCCTTTGTTCAGATCATGGAAGTTGCGTTCCAATATCCACTTATAGTACCTGAAAGAAGGAATTTAGCACCAGATATGCAGAGAGTCAACAGATAGATGTGAATGAAAGAGCGCCTCATCATTACAAGCTGACAGTACAACTTACTGTTTCTGAAGAGGAGACATTTCAACCCTCAGGATTCGCTCAATTTTAGGAGGTAAAGACTTCTCTACATCCTTGATAACTCGACGGAGAATGTGAGGCCTCAACTCCATATGAAGGTTAGCCAGCTATGGAAAATAAAGGGCAGGTATACAATTTTACAGTATGGAAATTTATCAAAATAGAAAAATTCAGAGTATAAAGAAGCCAGTAGTAAATTCAGATAAAATCTCTACAAGGAAATTACAAACGGGACAAGAATCAGAGAAGATGTCCATTAAGCGTACCTCACTCTCATTAAATGAGCTGAGATTCTTGTAGTTTTGCACAAAATCATCTTTATTTTTGAACTTGTCCGGATCAAGGAAGTGGAGCAAGGCCCTAAAGAAATGGAGGGGAAATTGGATTATAAAAATAAATAAGCAAAGCAAGGACGCATGTACATAACATAATGTGATATACAGGTAAACTTTCAATATAACCTTCAGTCATAATCTTAGTTACAAAACTTACTCCTCATGTGAAGCTTGCATTTTAACTTTAAAACTGAGAAACTGAAATGTTGCAAGATCCAACTAAGCTGATATAGCATTTAAAAAGGCCTAACTTTGATTAATATGTTATTCAAATAACAGATAGAAGCGCCCAAAAATGCATGGATGCGTTATATTAGTTGATAAAATAGTACTTTAATTGTATATAATGTATTTTCGAAGACAAAAAACAAAAAGTTAAGAGAGCCTAGTTGAGTAGGTACATGCCCAAGTTGGTAACAAATTTAACATGCAATTGCGGTACTAAAGAAAATAAATCACTTACCATAACTCTTCCACACTGTTCTGTAAGGGAGTACCAGTTATAAGCAATTTGTTCTTGGTGCTAAATTCCTGTGAATTAGGGTAACCGTTTAGCACAGCAAACCCGGCTTCAAAGAACAAAACACTAACTAACAAAACCATTAAAGGTAAGATTGCATTAAACTGTAGAATTGATTGGTGCCATTGACTTACAGAAAGAGTTGTGTACAACTGTGCTTCACTATTCTTTAACCTGTGAGCTTCATCAACCATCAGATAATTCCACTTTATCTTTGAAAGTACAGCTTTATCCTTCAGAACTACTTCATATGTAGTCAATAATGCACTGAACTTTATAGGCCTGCCAACCTTTTTGTTATAAAATTCATACTGCTGACAAACCTGCATCCCAAAGAAAACCATCAGAGACCACTTAAATGGAAAGACGGCTAAATAATAGCATCTCTCATAGAATAAATAAAAAATAAAGAGTCAATCATTTAAGTGTTGAAACATAATATGCGGAGCTGAGTGCCCGGCCAGTCATGCCACTTGATACGAAGGTTCTAGAACACCTCTTTTCATTCAACAAGAAATTTCAGGATCATAGGGAATCAAAGACTATTCCATATCTTACATTAAGATCTTATAGGACTTTGATCACAATATCTTCGATAATTCAAGTTGCAGAAGGAAGGAGAGTGCCGGGAATTAATAAAAGCAAAGGGATATAAGCTATAAAATAGCTATGCTCAACACGATATAATCATTACTTGAGTCCTCTTTCATCTCCACAGTAGAAAAAGCATGCATAAATTAACTTTCTACATCTCTCTAAATCCGGAATTTGCATCACTAACTATCTGACAGATGTGACATCAATATGTCCGTGACATCAATATGTCCGTCAGCTAAAATTCATTAAAAAAAAAAATTATAGAAAGCAAATCGACAACCTTAGAGGAACAGATTACATAGTAGATTTTTCTTATTTTTTAACCGAGAAACAAAATTTTGATCTTGACAGAATAGAGCATGCAAAGAAGAAACCATGGAAGAGAAGGAGGACTCCTCAACCAAGAGACAAAAAGATAGAAAAAGACTGAGCAATCCTTAAGTCAGTTGGCAATTAGATGCGGCAATGCAAGTAGCATAAAGATTGAATGTCCGTCGCTAAAAGGACACTGCAAGATGTAAGAACTATAAGCTTTTAGAGCAGACTGTTGTATAACCTTTTGTGTTAGTTTTGCTTTGGTTAGTGAGTCAATCTCTGGTCCTCTCTCTGTATTTTTTGTTTCCTTCTTAGTAAGTTTGTTTGCTATGAAAAAATTTAAAAGACGAAAGTACATTTTGCTTATCTAGAAATCTAAAACTCAAATTAACAAAAATCTGTCTGTGTGAGAATAAATGAAATAAAAAAGCTTGACTCACCTCCCGGCTTGCACGGGTACCAACATACACAATGACATTCATGTCAGGAAGCCACTTCCTAAATTCTTTTGCCCAATTCGACAAGGTGGATAATGGTACAACAACAAGAAACGGTCCATGTATCTGTTGAGCATTCTGTTAAAAGGGAAATAAAAACTGTTAATCTTTGTTTAACTCAAAACGAAGTGAAAGCAAAACTTCAAAAAATTTCCTTTAAAAAAAAAAAAAATCACCTGTAAGAAACCAAGCATGGAAACTGACTGAACTGTCTTACCAAGACCCATTTCATCAGCTAAAATAACATTGGTATCATTTCTCCAGCTGTAAAAAACAACAGATGCTAATTAGGAAATCATTGAAGAGAATATTTTAGGTACCACTAAATCTAGTGTAATAAGAATTTCAAAATAGAAATGCCATACCTATTAACAAGAAAATTCAAACCCTCGAGCTGATAATCACGCAGCTTTCCCCCCCTTAACCATTCAGGTTGTTCATCAAGCTTTCGTAAACTTGCTAAAAAAAATACAAGTGTTCTCTGGTTAAATAATATCAACGACAAAAAAATTGCTACCAGAAAAACCATTCATAATTTTAAAACGTGGGCTTCCAAATCCATTTGCAAGAAAATCCTCCCACCCCCAACTCACACCCACACACAAAAAATAAAACTCAAGCACTCAGAATGGACTATAGCATAACTTCTATGATCATGAAAACAGCTATAGTTCCCTTTTTTTTTCTTTTTATATTCTACAAAGAAAAGAGTAACGTTGAAGCTTGGCTTTAGTTGCCATTCAAATTTCATCTTGTCATTCCAGAAACTCCAAAGAAATACCAACCTTTGCCTTTTTTGCGCTGGAGATCCACCTTTTGTCCCTGTACAGCTATTTCAGCCTCACGTGCCTGCCCAAATATGTCAAAGCAGAAGCCTTAATATGACATATAAGCACGTTTTATTTACGTGTGAGTTCATGGACAGAAGAATCGAGTCAAGTATAATTGCAATTTGCAGATTGAAATTTTGGCAAGCATCAATGACCGACCAATTTTCTATTTTAGCGAATTGTTCTTCCCCTAGGACATAAATATCTTGTAAAATGAAATTTTCGCTATATTTGTTCAAATCTCTCCTGCGGTTCACCCAATATTAAAGCCCACTTCCCTTATAGCATCTACAATTTCAGATGATAGTACAAGTCAAAGTTTTAAAAGAGAAGAAGTTTTAGACCCTTCTATGTACATTGAAATTAAGCATATGGTACAAGCCTTTGAGCTTTGCTAATTTCCATTTAGTGAATTAATTTCTTTTGTTGCTACTTGCTTTCCATAAATAGAATTTTATCCCTGTTTTATAATTAAGTTTCCTCTTTTTAAGAGTAGTCTGCATCTTTTTCCTTTTCCCTGTGAAATAGCATTGCCAATATTTTTAAGACAAATATCAAAACAGGTTTTCATTAGGACGGAACCATGGATAACTGACATAAACATATGGACATGTGTGGTTAAGAAAACTTTTCTTACAAAAATTATCATTAAACCACAACTAAGGGCAATACCTTGTACTCATCAATGGCATCTTGGGCAAATGCGATATCTACATCCTTCTCCCTAAATCCACAATCCACTAGTAAGAATGGGCATTAATTCTTATCATATAAATCAAGAGGGGGGGGAAAAAAAAAAAAAGGAATTGTCAAAGCAAAAATAAAAATAACAATTATTATGATGAAGATGATGATGATGACAATTAAATTGCAGTTTAACCGTGTCAAAACCCTTCAATTTGTTGGGATATAACTGTGCAAACCTTTATGTAAAAAACACATATATGCAAAAAGAAATCTAGCAAATATCACAGCAATATAATGCATATAAATCTAAGTGGCAACGTGAACTACTAAATTTACAGCCCAACAAGCACTGCTGGTGCAAGATTCTGTGATTTGATGGAAAATTTTTGTTTGTAAAGTCATTCAGAAAATAATAACACCAGCTGAAATATCAATAAATGCACAAAAAATCTTGTATATTTACCACGTTGCTTCAGCATAAGATAATCCTTGCCACTTGACCAGATACTCCGGGATGACATCTCCAGTGCTATCCTTACTAATACGGTCTGCAATTATCCTTTCCACCTGATATGAATACATTGGAATTTGGACCAATTAAGAGAAATATAAAGTTGAAAGGGAAAAAATATTAGAAAGGCACATATACCAAACAAAAAAAGCACATGAAAGTAAACCTGACTATTTTGCTTGATGAGGTCCAAGTCCATTTCCTTGCCGACATCATTAACCTCAATCTACCAAATAAACAGACAAACCAAAATAAAAAGAAAAAAACAAATGAGGTACTGAAGTAGTATATTGCATAATACAATAAACACCCAGGGACAGAAACTAGCATCCACAAACCAACTACAAGTAATTAAAAGAAACATTATAATAATAATAATTACATCAATTATGTTCGATGTCTAAACTTTCCACTCTTTCCACTCAACGATCATGCTTCCATTCAACTTTCCAGGCTCATATTCCATGGTGTGATTGTGTTTGAATCAAGATCTATGCAACGAAGAAAAAAAATCATAAAAACATGCTTTTCCATGGCCTTTCCTATCTAGAACATAAAATGTTTGGGAAGGGAAGCAGTGGTAAGAACTAAGAAGCTATTTACTAATAAAGTTACAATAAAGATGATTTTTCTCACTTAACTCATCGAATGCGTTCTGTCTACTGAGATCGACACCAAAAGCTGCTTTATGCTATTTACTAATAAAGTTACAATAAAGATGATTTTTCTCACTTAACTTATTGAATGCATTCTGTCTACCAAGATCGACACCAAAAGCCCCTAGGCTCTAGCAATAAAGGGTAGGCTGAATTTGGTTAAAGTATAACCTCAAAACTCTAGCACATAAGCTCCCATCCACATTTAGTGGTTGGCAATAAAATAATTAATCTAGTCAGCAGGATTCCAATCAAACTCAACTAAGACAGAATTCCAACTTATGAAAACTCTCACATGCAAAGATTCATCTTATATGAATTTGATTAATCAGCGCCATAATTTAGAGGATCAAGATGACGGGCCAATTCAAGTGTAGAAATTCCCAACACTGTACAACCGATAGAGATTAATCCCAGTCCACAGTGTACAAAAAAAAATTTTTTTTTTTTACATGATCAATAAAAATCTTTTTCCAGTTCATTAATTTTCATTATTAAAAATATATACACGTTCCCCAACTGTCTTGGCCATTTTTCCAACATTACTACAAACAGACTAGTTTGTATAGTTTGACAAACAACTTGAACAAAGAATTAGGAATATCAGGACGTCTGATGATCTCCATTGGAATTCCTTATCAAAACGTTTAGACTTTCCAACAAATATATGTGAAGTTAGAAGTAGATTAACCATATTACCTCTTCACGCGTGACTGTCCTCCTGTATCTGACATCCTCCATTACCTTTTTTGTGTAATTCAAAACCTTTTTAAAACCACTCAGCTGCAAAACCAAAAAGTACCAAAATTATAGAGAATCTTAAATAATAATAAAGAGAACAGGATAAAAAGGCAGTTATCAAAGCTACATCAAGAAATTTAACAACATAACACCTATTTTAAAAATAATAATAATAATAATAATAACTCCAACAAATAGAGCTTTTTAATATGCACATATGCAGCCCAAAAAAAAATCTAAAGCATACATTCTGCAACTCAGCAAACGACTTCCACTGACAATGCAAATGGGACTGGCCTTTCCATTTTATCAAAAATTCCATCTCATTCCAATCTGGCTCGGAATCAAACAAGTGGCTCGATAGAGTAGGCTCAGTTGATCGATTATTCCTAAGAGCGTCTTCAGCCGTTCCCTTTGGTTGATGCCATAGCACCTTCTCTATACAATCGCCATCTTCCTCTTCAAGTTCCTCCTACAAAGGTGAACAAAAGAATAATTCAAGTATACATGATCCAAAGATAATGCACCAAAAAGAGAGGTACACTTGAGAGTAAGTTTGAGAGATCAAATTAATTCATGATGCACAAAAGAACTAACATCATAACTTATACTGTCAAAAATGATTTAATAACTGAAGCGGAACCCAGTAAAACACAAGCGAACGTATTGACACTTCCAGTAGCATGCTCATCATATTTAGCCCAATTTCACAAGAGCTCAAAGGAACGGCAGTTAAAAGAAGAAATCCTATGTGAAGAGCGGGAAAAACAAAGGGCAAACATGAAAATCCCATTTCCAAGATTATCTCACACACTTTTGAACTATCAACCAAAAATCAAAATCGAAAATCCAACAAGGGAACTACAGACAAAATCTCCTGAACAAGAGCAAGCAAAAGAAAACATATACATGATTTTAGTATTACTATACTAGAAGACTGCACCTTTTGGGACTTTTTCTTCTTGCTTTCATCAATGTCCTCACTTTCTTCACTTTCAACATACGACACCTTCCGCACAGACCTACTAGAGGTGCGTACTTCATTGTTTCTTCCAGTGAAAGTGGTTGATAAAGTAGATCGACCACTATTTTTTCGAAAATTTGCAGCTTTCTTCCTCATGCTTTTGAAACCCTCACCGCTGTCACTATCAGAAACCTCTGCTGAAGACTCATCATCTTCGAATAATGGCTTCCCTCTTTTTGGCCGACCATATCCCTGAAAAGACTTGCGTTCTCTTGTAGATTTAACACTACGTCCACCTTTAGCATGTGGCTTACTCTTTGGTTTCTTTGCATAATAAGAATCATCATCATCATCAGAAATATCCAGCTCATTCTCACTGTCATCTTCGTCTTCAGAGTCTTCACCTTCCCAATCTCTATCCTGGAATCAATTACATCATTAGCATGCAGGAAGAAGCAATTTACCAAGAAGCAGAAAAAGAATTCAATAAAACTAATCTATACATGCAACAAATCTAAATTCCCTCAAAGAAAAATAAAAAGGAAATGGGAACTGATAACAACATAAAAATCACTGTATGTAATACTGCATCTATTAGAAAAAAGAAGAGAAGACCCCCAAAAAACAAAAACAAAAAACATGTGTTTTCTTGGATGTTGAAGGAGAAAACTTCTATAATCTGGTTTATACACAGTAGAATAATGTATGTAAAAGCAAACATACCACCTCCACAATCCTTCGTAGAATATACGCATCTAGCAAAACTATAAACGTGAGAATTAGTATTACTGTCCTCACATTTTATTCACTGCGTACAATTTTTCTAGAACTCATATTTCCTTGGTCCAAATTAATCCACAGACTGTTATCCAAATACCTCAAAAATTGGTTATTAGGAAAATAAAATATCATGGCTTAGAGAGAGAGAGAGAGAGAGAGAGAGAGAGATTTATCCAATAAGCCAACTAGAAAGCACTATCTCTATATTAAAACGTTTAACTACAGAGAGGAAATCAGGGCATTGCCTAAACAAAGTTTATCACAAGGCTATGACAGTATAACTCTTGTTACGAAACATACTATCATTAGACACACTAAAAAAAAGACACCTTAGTATAGCATCAAGGCTGTGACAGTAAAATTCTTGTTACGAAATATACCATCATTCGATACACTAAGAAAAGACACCTTAATATAGCATGGAATTCTCACTTAACTAATGAGAAAATGTATTCTATGGATTTAGCACTCTCCTTTCAATTTTATATCTTTTGAATGAAATAGCATTTTAGTGCAATTATGACAAACCTTCTTCAAAGTGCGACCACTGGTATCACCATGATCAGGTTCAAAATCTGCATCTTCAGGATCATCTTCTGTCATCACAAGGACAACATAAATTCAGTCTTAACCTTTTTATTTCGAAGAGCAACAACAAGCATAATCAGTGTTTACAAGTTTCATACTACTTGTGATTACAAACACCCAACAAGTCAAACGAGCAGCACTTAATACTAGAGCAATGCCCTAAAATAAGGAGTGTAAAACAAATTACCATCTTCATCCTCTTCTTCATAATCAGCATCATCATTGTTGTTTCCATCATCATCACCGTCATCAAAATCGTCATCATCATCCATGACTCTAGAGGCTCTAATTATGTTCTTATTAACTTTAGCAGGCTTTAATTTTGGCCTGGAATTTGACACTGTAGAATTGTGAAATCCTCTATAATGTGCAGAATCATCCTGCTCTTTCCCGTCCTGCTCATAATATTCATCAGACATCTCATCTGTGGGGACATCAGAAGGGCCATGCGGACCCTTGCCCTCATCTCTTGGCCCATCATCATCCTCGGATTCTAATCTTTGTACCCTGCCATCTGACGAATTATAATCTGATCCATCTACATTTCTCGAATCAGAATCCTGCCCAGAATCCGATCCATTCTGAGGGCGCATAGGTTGGCAGTCCTTCCAAAAGGTCGAACCCCATTTTCCAGCCATGGCAGTTCTCCTCCCAGAAGGTTGTATATTCCCTACTCTTACTCCACCGTCATCAACAGTTGCCTCATTTTGTGGCCTACTAGCATCATCCGGTTCACCTTCGCTTTGTTCCTGTGCATCCATGTTCATGTCAAAGTCCCTCTCACTCGAATTCACATCTATGTCCTCATTCCCTACTGAATTGTGAATTCTGTTTACACTCTTTCCCTGGTCTTTTTCTTCCAGGAAAGAGCGTGAAACTGTCTCGTCCTTAAAATTCCTCAAAAAGGCCATCTGTCACATGGAACTTTTAGGGTATTTATATCCTTAATCTCCTCACACTAAACTCCACTGACTAGTGCCCCTGTTGTCAATCCTACCAGAAAACCTGAATAACGACCAAGAAAAGGCGAGTCAGTAAAGGCCATAAACCATAGCCGAAAACTTAACACCACGAAAATGGGAAAATAGGAAAACTTAACACCGCAGCTTAAACCTCCACTAAACGCGATAATGCGAAGAGAAGAATGACCCAACGAACTAAACAATAATTATTTACACTTATTTAAGTTGAATTCTAAATGAATAAACAAATTAAACCTGATAAACAATGACTCACCTGCCTAAATTTTCATTTTCTTTCTTCAAGTGGAACTAAAAATGGAAAGAGCCGAAAAGAAAACAGCTTTGAGCTTAATTCTGCAAATGGTTTTAGTTCAAAACCAGCAGGAACCAACGGTAAGCTTCAAATTCAATAAAATCGAGGGAAAACTATTGCAAAATCAAGTATTTTTCATTACTTCCGACCTTGAAAAAAAATAGTGGAAATGAAGCAAAAACAACGCAATCCAATTCAAAGACAACACAAAAACAGCAAATTCAATAAATTCTGATCTCGGTAATCGGTGAAAATCGATGCCAAGAAAACCAATCGCAAGAACAAATCAAGCAGAGCAAGCAATAGATCAACGCGGGAATCCACGAAATCGAAACAAAAATCAGACTGCTAAAACCACCACGGCGAACTCGGACAAGCAAACCCTAGAAGCAAAACCGGACCTCAAATCCACAACCGGAAGCTCTAATTCACGACGAAAACGCACCGAAACGAGCGAATCCGACGAGCTAAGAAGCATTCGCAGCGAAGCAAAAGGGACGGAGAAGAGGACTCACCAAAAAGGAACACAGAAGAGCCTATACTAATAGGGTTCGATATCGGAAGGACGAAACGGAGGTGCGGGGGTTAAGAATCGTGCGCCTCCGTCGCAAACTCGCCGGAAAATGGACAGCCGACGGCGACAAGATTATTAAATATTAAAAGAAAAAAAAATGGTTTTGTTCGGTTGTGGAATTTCGTAGGAGAGAGAATTGGCGGCGGCGGCGGCGGCGGCGGATGCTTACGTGCGCCGGGTGCGCAAATAGGATTTCCGATTTAGGCGGAAGTAAAGGGAGCGGTTTTGGATTAATCGTCGACGACGACGGTGGTGGTGCCCAAAAAAAGAGTTTTCAATTTTGGGGTAGAGAGAGAGAGTACTTGGTAGAGAGAGAGAGAGAATAGGAAAAGGCAGTATTTTTCTAGAGAGAGAGAGAGAGAGAGGGCAAAGGGGAAATGAGGGATATTTGGAGATTTTAGGGATTAATTTTTCATTTTCATTTTTTTCCCTTGGAGAAACGTGTTTGTAGAGAGACTTTTTGCACCCCTCTCTCTCTCTCT
>JAFMPE010132013.1:0-10712 GCA_024759925.1 Ficus religiosa
GACACCGTCATCACTATTTGGCACTACCACGGCGGTTGCCATGTCGGAAAGGTCGTTGACACTAAGTACAAGGTTCTCGGTGTTGACAGGCTTCGCGTTGTCGATGGCTCCATTTTTACCGAATCCCCCGGGACTAATCCTCAAGCCACTGTCATGATGATGGGCAGGTAAGATTATTCATTATATATATATATGATATACATATATATAGTCATTGTCAGGTTATCAATCCTCCTAAAAGCTTAAACCGTTAGAAAATGGACACGCGATAGTTTTATATTCTAACACTTCCTGTTACGTGTAAATGCAGGTACATGGGGGTGAAGATCTTGAGAGAGAGACTGGGAAGTGCAGCTGGTATGTAATTGTAAGAAATAACGTTAGGTAGAAATGTGAGTGAGTGATTATTAGATGATCTTGTGTTAATGGAATGTAATTTTTTTTTTTGGTTATATATATATATATATTTATATTTGCAAGCAGTAATATGAAAAGCCAAAAAGACAAGGTTTGAAGCTTGCTTTGTGGTAATTGTTCCGAGTCTACATAGTCATGGTCTCTTTTGGTTGTGTTGTGTGTGGTTGATGGAAATGATTTTTTTTTTTTTTCCTATTATTTCTGCTGAAAAAAAAAAAAAAAAAACTGACATTTGAGCTAGATAGAGTTCTATGGGAATCTTGTTTGTATCATTTGATATGTTATTCATAACTATTTCTATTTTTTCTTTTATAAGAATTTTGGTTGTGATGGAGCCATTTCGACTTCAAGACTATGAGATAAGCTTACGTTCTACTTACATTTGTTAAAGCTTTGCATGTCTGTAAAACGGCAAAAGCACATGAAAACGACAACAGATCTGGAAAATAATGCAAATCGACAATAAATACGAAAAACGACAGCTTAAGGTCGAACGACATAAAACGTTTAGACGACAGAGTGACAGGATAAATGAAATCAAGATATTAGATGAAAACCAAAAAAATAAAAAATTAAACGACCAAGAAACTGCCGGAGGAACGAAAGTCATATTTAAAAGGTTAAATTGCTGATTTAGTCACTAAATTTTTACGGGGAATACCAATATCTGACAACAAACACGAGAACAAGAGTACCTAAAGGCCAAAGCATCATTGGAAAATGAAAACGACAACTTGATAACGACGACAAATATTTAACTGCGTACCGATCTATTCTTTTTAAGTACTCTTCCTTGAGGAAAACTGGATGGTATGATGTTTCATTGGTGTCTCAAAGAAAATGCTTTCTTGTTGATAAAACATTGCAGAAATTAAGCTTTAGCAGACTAAATTTTGTTGATACTTTATTTATGGCGAGGTTTTTTTTTTTATTTTTTTTATTTTTTTTTTGAGTCTTTAATAGATTTATTGTTTAAATTTTCTATAAAATAAAGCTTCCACTTT
This sequence comes from Ficus religiosa, assembly GCA_024759925.1. Taxonomy (NCBI): domain Eukaryota; kingdom Viridiplantae; phylum Streptophyta; class Magnoliopsida; order Rosales; family Moraceae; genus Ficus; species Ficus religiosa. Next base: position 1,422 of record JAFMPE010132013.1, read on the forward strand.
ATTTTCCTTTTGCTTTAATGCTCCCTATTTAATTGTTTCCGTTGATTTTTACTATTCGTGTAGAGAAACGGATTTCTAATTCTAAAAACGACAGAACCGAAAGACGTAATAAAGTGTAAAACGACAGACAAATAGAAGCGACAACAAAATGCGAAAACGAGAGAAAGGACTGAAACGACAATAGATGTAACCAAAGCCAGCAGGACTCGTATACGACAACGAAATTTGAGAACGACAACAAAAAATGAAAACGACACCAGGAGAGGAAACAACAAAAAAATGTAAGATGATAAGGAAGAAGAAATTACCTTGTCCATGAACCTGCCCCGATTACGTGTTATAAGTTATTTTATCTTTATATCTTTGTATAAGTTAAACATATGAATTTTTTTAAAATAAATATCCCCATAACTTAATATTAAACCACACACACACGCACACTGATTTATTTCCGTACGACATCATTCCTTGAAAGCTACATTAATATAGTAGAAACAACAACTAAAGAAGAAAACAAACAAAAGTGCTGAAAGGGACAAGGAAGCAGGATTCAATGGAGACGATACGATTGGAAAAGAAAATATAGCTATACATGTGTAAGGAAGAGATTAAAGAAAATCAAAAAACGACAATAACATGTAAAACGACATGAAACAAGAAAACGACGTGGAAATTAGATGCAGCCTATGTGTCGTGATAAAAATTGCTATTATTTAGTATTAAGATTAAACTATGTTTGGTTAGAGGGATCGAAAATAAAAAGGTAATTAAGAAGAGTAAAATACTTAGAAGAGGAAAATAAAAAGAAAGGATGAAGATTTTCGTTCATGTAAAGAGAAAGAAAATGGGGGAAAAAAAATCTAATGATGTATCTTCCAACTATACTCTCAAATAACTTAGAAGATGACGAGGGATTAAAATCAAAATAATTTTTTACATATTTTTTGGTCAAATTTTTCTTCTTCTTCTTCTTTTTTTTTTTTTCAAAATCGGAAGAATTAAAATATGATGAGTCCCACGATTTACAACTTCCTTTCCACTCAACCAAACAAGCAAAGAATCTATTTTCCTCTCCAAAACCCTTCATCCAACTTCCTTCCTCCCATTTTTCTACTCCATCAAACATAAGCTAGTAATGATGAAATGAGATTTTGAATTGTGGCTGCTTTTTAAAATTTATTTATTCACATCGTTCAAGTACAACCACCAGAGCCAAATAGACGTAAGCCACGTCTCCCAATACACAAAACTCTTCAAAAAAAAAAAAAAAAATCTGACCAATAAAATGAGAAAAAATAAAGGGATCATTCTTTCAAAACCAGAGCAACCTAGAGTTGAAAAAGATGCAAACTCTGTTGCTGGTTTTGAACATTAACAAAAATGGCCTTATTGAACACTCCATAGCCAAAATCCTCCCACAAGCTTCTCTCCCTCTCTATAATGCAAAGAGCAATTTTTTAACGAGAGCCGGACCATTTTTTCAAAGGCAAGCCATGTTCACTCACACTTCCCCAAGACAAACTTCTCAACCTCTGCCAAAACCTCTGTCTCCTCCCTTCTGCTCTAAGAGGCCCTGAACTAGAATACCTCCTAAAAGACCCCAACTCCTGCTCCTCAACTCCCACTGACGAACCCACCAAACCCAACGTCGAAAGCGCCACTTTACTACTACTCCCTGCCTCCGCATCATGACTCGAACCCGACACGAATAACTGGTGATGATCGTGTGATCGCGATGCAGCTTCCACGATCTCACCAGACACCATCCTAGTCTTATCATTACTACTATCTGCATCATGATCATCGTGATGGTCATGATCATCAGTCAAGAAATCGTCTTGGGAACAACATCTTGAGCCCAATCCTCTTGTCTCCTCGAACTCGTTGCAAACCAGCTTCAGGGCTTGGACAACTTCTCCCATGAAAGGGCGGTGAGACACTTCTGGTTGGACGCACATTGAGGCAATTGCAGCAACTTTAGCCACGCTATCAAGCAAGATGATCTCCGACTTTATTGCCGGGTCTATTATGGTTTCTAGGCCTTCTTTGCTTGTGAGGAGTGGCCGAGCCCAAGCCACGAGGTTTTCCTGCCCCGGAGGTTGGGACAAGTCCACTGGCTTTCTTCCTGTTAGAAGCTCGAGAAGGACAACACCGTAGCTGTAGACGTCGCTTTTTACTAGAAGATGGCCGGTCATTGCATATTCCGGGGCTAAGTAACTGTAAAAAGAGAAGGAAGATCACATAAGATAAGATGTCTTTTCTCCGTTTATCATGATTACACAATTTTAAAAGCAAGGTCCTAAATTTGCGATTTGCATAAATTACTCGAAAATATGCAATTGATTTCTATGGCTGCCAAAATGTAGAAACTAGAAAGAGGTTATACCCGAAAGTTCCCATGACATGGGTTGAGATATGTCTGTTCCCCTCCAATGCTGCTCTGGCCAGTCCAAAATCTGAGACTTTTGGTGTAAAGTCATGTTCCAACAAGATGTTACTCGATTTGAAGTCTCTATGTATAACGCGTGGGTTCGAGTCTTCATGTAGATACGCCAAGCCCCGAGCTGCGCCAAGTGCTATCTTCATTCTGGCATCCCAGTCAAGTGGATCAGCTTCCTTGTCAATACCTGTTAATACACCAAAAATAGTAAACAGTTGTTAAAGTTTTGTTCCACATTCAGACATTTGTATATGTTTAGATTGGTTGTATTTTGTTTGTACCATGTAAATGGGACTCGACGCTTCCATTCGGAACAAGTTCATAGACCAGGCAACGAGTCTGGCCCTCCGTGCATATACCGAACAATTTGACCAAGTTTCTGTGGTGAAGACGGCTAAGCATCTCTACTTCTGCAAGAAACTCTCGACCACCGTGATGATTGTCTCTTTTGAGAATCTTCACGGCCACTTTCCTTCCATCGTCTAAGGTGCCACTGTAAACCAGCCCAAAACCGCCTTCTCCAAGCACTCTTGAGGTATCAAAGTTGTTGGTGGCTCTCTCTATCTCATTCAATGTGTAAATCTTCGCGGATCCAGTGTAAGTCATTGTGCCGGAACTAAAAGACATTGATTCAGAACCTCGCTTGCTCCCAACCGCAGACCTTGCAGCTCCTGTCGAGTTCTCATGATATATAGATATGATTTTATAAGTTTCCGTTGTCCATAATAAAGTTAAAATTTGATCAGCTTTCTAACTAGTGTACCTGCTGTTTTGGCAGGGGAGGAAATCAAAGCCTGTGGAATAACTTCAGATCGGTGGTTTCGAGATCTGAATTTCACCAACAAAAGCCAAACAACTACTAAACATATGACAAAGGCGGTGAAAGACGAGACAACAATAACTGCAATCATGCTTTTGCCAAGCCCATTATGTTGTCTCCTTGACACATCAACTCCTAAAGGTTTCATTGCCATTCCATTGTTGTCTTGGCCGCTGTGGGGCCCATCGTCTATGGTAGACACGCTCAAAGGTGCCGGAGGAGGAGAAGGCGGAAGGCCTGTACGGGCACAAAGTTTTCACAAATCGAAAGAGGAGAGAAAAAAAAGAGTAAAATGGTTTAACTTCTATGGTTTTTTACCAGGATAGTGGACATATAGTACTTCATAGGCACCAAAACGTGATTTCTTTATCAAAACTTGTCTGCGCCAGAATTTGTCGTAGATTTTGAACGCAGTTATGTAATCAAATTTAACTCCTCTAGGTACCAAGTTAACAAGGACGGCAGTGTTGTCGAGCTGCTGACTAGCTGCATCGGCTCCCATTATACGGACTTGGCTGTAGTTGAGTCCAACACTGGCTGCTATTTCCTTTGCAAGCTCTGAGACTAAAGGGAAGAAGGTGTCTATCGGAATGCCAAGTTGGAGTTTTACTTGAATTGGCATCACGCAGCCACAGGGCGACCCAGTTGGTGTGCATGTCAGCGGTTCTGTGCATGTCACTGATGAACAATCTAGCATGTAGAAGCAAAGACAGTAAATGAAAGGGTAAAAGTGAATAATTTTGAAGTGAAATGAACATGTAAAAACTAAAAAGTGTACCTGTATTGGGAGGAGGAGGTGGTAATGATAGAAGGGGTGATGGTGGTGGAGCTTTCAAATTCTTGAGGGAGGAACCCAACGGAGAAACTGTCGGTGGAAAAATCGGCACTTGCAGAGACAAAATCAGTGTTAAAATTATGAGTAATCACAGAAAATAAAATGTTTGATCAATCATTTGTGCCAACAAACTTTAGGGTCATTCCCTCTTTACCCCATGAACTTTTAAAACTCTCTCTTTAGCCCGTGAATTTCGAATTAGTCCTACTTAACTGTAAGAATTTCTGTTAAAAACAGAGGGACAAAGAGAGAAACTAGTCTCATTGAACCTTTCTGATAGACTTTCCTCTAAAAATAAACAGAAGAAACAATTTATCCCTCTATTTCCTTCTGTTTTTGATAGAAACTCTAACATAGGGGGTTAAGTGGAGTAGTTCAAAATTCAGGGGACAAAGTGAAAATGACCTTAAGTTGACGAGACACAACCGAGAAAAATCCTAAGGTGTCGGAACAAAAAATGAAAGTGAGGCTTTCCATACTGTTATAGTGGCTAGAGGAAGATGTTGGTGACCCTGACGGTGCTGATGCTGGTGAAGACCATATTCTTGGTGAAGGAAAGGGAGAATGGGAAGGAGAAACTGAAGGACCTATTTGAAAAAAAAACAAAAAAACAAAAAATCTCAGAAAGTGTAAGTTAAAGAATAAGGAAGAGTGTACAATGTGGTTCAAGTCCTTTTTGGTCAAGAGATTCTGACCATGTTGGCTGTAACTAGGATGAGGTGGCTCTGCATTAGAGTTGTTGAATTTTCTCCGTTTATTATGATGTTTATGAAGTGAAATTGCAGGGGAAGATAGAGGACCATTAACCCATTTCCTTAAGGGAGATCCAGAAGATGACATCGATGGTGGAAGTGCTATACTCGGAGGCCTCGCGGCATCATGCGGATCCGCAGCTATGACAGGAAAAAGAGCAAAAAATCACACACACACAAAAAGAACTTGGCTATTGATAACTAATTCACTTAAAAAAAAAAAAAAAAAATTCTAAAGATCGAGCATTAATGTATGATGTTTTTATAAATTCAAAAAAAAAAAAAAAAAAAAAAAAAAGAAAAAAAAAGACAAATGGACTAGCAATGTACTGCCGCATTTACCTTCAGCTGGTAGCCATTTATGGTGGAATGCTGTCTTGGGAGGTGGTGCCACAAGCTTTCCATCTCTTTTCGGGGCAAAGCCGAGAGGAGAGACATGAGAGGAAGTATGGTCTGTGGTACCACATTAGAACATATCCCACCCAAAAATCAGTTTAAATATGTATGCAAGTTTTTTTTATACATGCTCGTCAACCATTTTCTTCTGTTGATTTGAAAATTCTTCTTCTTGTCTTTCTATTGAATTTTGCAAGTACTTTTGAACTGACATTGTAATAGAGCATTGCATTTAGAAGGATCACCTGGAACTTTGGAAGATGGCCGGCTCGGATTGATGGGATTAATGGTTAATGGTTCTAGCAGCCATCTTCTAGAAACTGATGTGTCTGAAACTGCATTATTAGGAAAAACACAAAGTAATAAGGTAAAAGATAAGTTTCAAACCTTCAATTGGGTACTCTATTATCCAAAAAAATGGCCTGCAAATTTGGATTCAACCCAAGAACTTGCAAGCTTATATAACAAAGAATATTCCACAAGTTTTATACAAACATGCATACATGTATATATATAGAAACAAAAAAAGTTCTTCCTATGTCTTGATCATGAAGACCCAGATCCTAAAAAATCATGTAATCCTTTGATCAAAGCAAATTATGCTTAAAAAAAAAAAAAAAAAAAAGCTTCATTAAAAACAGTTTGAACAAAAACTATATTACCTGCAGACCCATGAGAAGGGAAAGCAATGGCAGTTAAACATACTTGCATCACCAGAGTCATCAGCTGCAACCCCATTTTCCTAGCAAACAAACAGAGGCTGAAGATGAATATAATAAATTCTCTGAGATCTCCAAGCTTTCTCAGCCAATCATCTCAAGAGAAAATCAGACATTGGAGAGGAAGTAAAAAAAACAGGACGACAACAATACCCAGAAGCCAAACTGGGTTTGCTTTCAAGGAACAAACCGTACATGGTTTAGTTCCCATACACATACCCACAAATGGTACCATAGAAATAGTGAGAACTGAGAGGACAGTTCTATTAAGCCACAAGAAAATAATACGTTAAAAAAAAAAAAAAAAAAAAAGAAAGAACTTGGAAAGCTTTAATGGACTGGCTTATGTTTGATCAAGCAAAAAAGCAGTAGAGTGAGAGAGTTTAGAGAGAGTTGGTGGGGTTGGAGAAGAAAGAGAAAAGAAAAGGAAGTGATTTAAGTGCCCCAAAAAAAAAAAATTAAAAAGAAAGAATTTTGTAACATGTTTAAAAGTATGAAACACTTTAAGAGATTGTTTTATAGATGTGAATGCTTGTTGGACTTTCCTTTCCGCTAAATTGTGGAGGATGATACCTTTCCAAACCATTATGATTGTATTATGGCGTTAGTTTATTGAATTTTCCGTTATTTATATGACTTTTCTTGGATCCTTTTTCTGTTATAACCAACTTCCGATGACTACCACCACCAATAGGGTATGTCTTTCTTTCTTCCGCTCTGATGACGTGTCATTTGATATTCGGTAACTCTAATCAAAGATCATGTTTAGTTAACTAATTATGCGATATGATATTCATTATGATGTTGGTGAAACCATTAATTTTGTTTTTCTTTGATTAAATTGGATCAGGTTCTTCCCGTTAACAATCACAAATCTTAAAATGTCTTTTAAGAACTATTGAAATGAAGATAGGATATACATGTAACACCATATACTAATAGAGAACGAGTCCCACAGACATGTCATTCTTAAATGCGACAAAGCATTTTTCAAAAAATAAATTCCAACAAAGACTATGGGTCAGGTAGGTGACCAAATGGAAAAAGGCTAGTGGTCCAGTCGTTTTCTTTGTGCTCCATTGTTGAAATTTAATTGCTCCTACAATCAACTTAATAAATAAATTAAAGACTCTTTCTCACCTTGATCGTTTAATAGTGGTCTTATCCGGCCAAGTTAGGCAGATTATAATCATGGGATATTTTAAAATTATTTCACTGTTTTTTCTTTTTTCTTTTTTCTTTTTTTTTTTTGAAGCACTCTTTCCAAATATAAATAAATAATTGGAACACAAATTTTGTCCATGATATTTATGTGAAGTCAAAATCCCCACGAAAGTTTATGATTTTTTTTTTTTTAATTCGGTTGAGTGTGCATGAAACCCCACATGGACTGCTACCATTGGTGTGAGACACATTTAACATTACACATGGTGGCGCAAATATTTGACTCATTCAGTGCAAATATCGGACTAAAAGATTACAAGAAATCTTGTATCATCACGCAACGACAATGATATTTTATATATATATATATATATATATTAAATTTCTCCATCAATTGATCATTTTTCCGTTGTGTTACATCAAAAAACGGTATCAATATTCTAACTTCAAAATGAGGTAGTTTGGAAATTTTGATGCATAAAACTAGTGTTCATGTTACCATGAGTGAAGAAAAAAAAAAAAAGCGCCAATTATTAGTCTCTTTTGTAAGATCACCCATAAAATGTGATAGGCCTTTTTTTCGAGATAGAATTACATATTTTGTTTCCATGAAGTGATTTAGGGGCTTTGAATTTTAGATCCTAAGATCGGAAAAAATAAATGTGTAATTTTTGTTACGATGAAGCTTTTTTTTTTTTTTTTTTGAGTGTAAAAGTGAGGATGTAAAATTATTGTTAAATGATACATAGGATCATTGAGATGGTTCGTAAATAAATGGACTAGTGTATGAAAAAAGATGTATAATTTTAGTTGTCCCACGAGGAAAGACCAAGCCAGAAGATTTGGCAGGTGTCTTGGAATGTAGTGTTGGCGAGTGGCCACCCCACGGCATCACCTTTGTTCCTCCGCATAATTGACGGTGGTGCTGACTGTGAATATCTCTCTCTCTCTCTCTCTCTCTCTCTCTCTAAGCCCTTAGGCATGGGCTGCTGTCAGTCTCACTTTCCCCCCGAATTAACTCCGTAAATTTTATTTATTTGTTTATTTTTGTGTCGGTGGTTTCTTTCTTTTGTTCCTACATAAGAATGATGGAATTTGGGAGTCACAATTCACTATATCATGTTAGATCTCTTCCGAAATTTTACTACTTCGCCTGGTTTTGATGATTTATTAGCAGCGTTGCCTTTTTGCCATTTTCGAAAATCACTGTCTATGAGTTTTACTTTACTGTCCGTCTAATTTTTGCTTGTAACAAATAATAAATATTAGAGAAGAAGACATAGAACATGAAGACTTTAATGTGGATTTGTTTTCATCGAACTTTTTTCTCTCTCGAACATCAATCCAAAAGGATTGATTCACCTTTTGAATTATAATGTTTTTAGAATAAACATTTAAAAAACCACGTGTCAAACAAGAGTTAGTGTCTTGATATAATGTATTTGAATATGAACGTTGGTTCGTTTGGTGTTTGAGTTGAGTTTGAAAATTTTAAATTTGAGTTGAAAATTTTTGTTGACTTTTCAGAAAAGACAAGAATTTTTTCAGAAAAAGACAAAAATTCAAATGAAAAAGGACATTTTAGTTTGAGATGAGATGACTCACTAAACAAAACTGTAATTTTAATATTATCATATCTTTTAAAATCGAGCTAAATCAACTAATTCAAAATTTTATAATTATGAAATCATTAAAGTCATTTATCCTTGTCAACAAAATAATTGGAAGGTCTTGCTATTGTGGTTTTCTTAATCAAAATAGGCAGATTGTGATTTCATAAAATTGAATTTACATGACGTTAACCTGATAATTTCCCTTTCTTTTTACATATCACTACTTCAAGCTCTAAACTAGAAGTGAACGTCCTCGTGCTTTGATTTATTGAAATGACAAACAAAAATATGGAATCAGCTTTTTAAAGCATAAAATTTAGACCTGGTCAACACTCAACAAATCGTGTTTCTGATTCACTAGTGGCTGTCAAGATCAGTCAAAGTTAAAAGGTTAGTTCTTTTATTTATTTATTTATTTATTTTTCTTTCACCCTTTTTGTCTCTTGATCAACCAAACCAAAAGCAAGCTTCTAATCTCAAACCAAAGCATCTAATTAGAAGTAACTCTCCCTATTACCATCTCAAACTAGAGTCTCTGGATGTACGTATGCC
>JAFMPE010132047.1:1662-11706 GCA_024759925.1 Ficus religiosa
AAACAAAACTGACAGTTTTATCAGTGATGTATTATTATTATTATTATTATTATTATTATTATTATTATTATTATTATCATTATTATTATTAGTTCTGGTAGAACATATAAACAAGAAATTATTAATGGTATTAAATAACAAGACTCCGTATGCATGATTGATGAGTGGTTTTCACATGTTGCATGTTTGGACATTTGAATTATCAAGGTCTTTTTCTCTATATCATTTTCTTTGCTTTTTCTTTTGTTCTTTTTGTTATTTTGTCAAGACCCACTTAACAATGAAATGGGAACATAATTAAAGATTGTAAAGCAAGTGAAAGGGACCTTCTATGAACAAGCCCAACTCAAAAAAAAAAGGTAAAAAAAAGGGAGATTGGATCAGATCCTTTTAGCAAAATTTAATAAAGAATCTGCCAAGTGCAAAGGAAACTATACGGACCACGGCCGAAACTAGAGAACCTGCAAGGTTGGTCCAAACAAAACCACTGCCTAATTACTTTAGAGGGAACAGAAATGAGGCTAGTAAAGCAGAAACAAAAACAGAATAACGAGGGTGTATTTCTAAATGTTAGATAATAAAAAATAAAAAACAAAACTATATATGAACCTAATCAAAATTTAGCAGTCTAAAACTTTATTATTTCTTTTTTTTAAACTTATTTTTGAATTTGAAGGTACACAGAAGGGAATTCAAACCACGCATCTTATGATAGAAGTGTGTAATTAACACTAAACTACCTGAAACCACCTAAAACAGTAAATTTTCAGTATGTTCTTCTTTTCTTTTGGTTAAAAAAAGAAAAAAGGAAAATTGTAAACCAAGTGGTTCCATACCTTAACTTTTTAGGCTATAGGATTGTCTCTTAAAGCCAGAGCAAGTGGGCCCCAAAATCTCCTAATAATTAGATGTTTGTTTTTTCATTTGCTTCAATCATATTCAGTCCATACACCATACCCCCTGCTTTTGCTTTGCCATCGTTTCACTCTTCAGTCAATATTGATTTATGATTTTTTTAAAATAATAATAATAATAAGCGAATACAATTCTCAAGCCAAAACATCCAGTGTCTTTAACAAACACTTCAAAGTGGTATAATTATGATACATTTAAATGAATTATACACACAAAAACATGCCTACATAAAGCAAATTACAAATTAATTTTCAGATATATAATTTAGAATATTTCTCACTCAATTAGACATTGATTGTTGGAAAAAAAATGTGAAATCCAGGGAAGGCATCTAGAACACTTGAAATGAGTTGGGGTGGTGGCGTGTGTCCTTGTTGAAGAAATAGATGATATCTCTCCTTCAATAGTGACTGCACAACCATTTGCAGATCGATATCGTTGAAACCACCTGAAAAAAGATGGGATGAGTCATTAACCACAAGACCCGAAAAAAGATACTATAGCCAACAAGTGTGTGTCCGTGTAACACGACATGAGAAGAGCTATACCCAATTCAAGTTACTTTGACCAGAGAAAAGATAAGTCAAAAGAAGAGGCCTACCCAATTCAATCACATGATCTTGCTCTTCCACATCCCCCTCTTCAATAATTGTACCATCTTGCAAGCCAACAGCTGCTTTTGCATACCTGTTGAGAAACTCTTCCTCGGTTTCTTCTTGTTCATCAACCTCAGAATCCTGCAATACACAAATTAAGGTTTGTTGCATTTACTGCAGTGTATAAAGACATACATGTTTTTGAAAATGAGTTGACAGTGGGATTTAAACCTCGTCATCATCTTCAGTTTCCTCATCAACGTCCTCGTCACTATCGGCCTCTTCATCATCCTCATCTTCTTCAACTTCGTCTCCTTCCTCTTCCATTTCTATAAACCGAACAAATGCCTCCAGTAGTGAATTTAGCAGATGACCGCATGGTTTCCCTACTTCCAAGAGCCGTTCAATTACCTTGGCCAGCGTCATCACTAAGAGCCACAACCAACGATTAGTGATGTCATATGTTTTCAAACAATTGGACCTAACAAAATTGTGCCAAGTAATGGAATGGTAAAACAAGGGTCACAATGAAGAGGCAATTTATTTTCTGCATAATTAAGTGTAGTCACACAGTTTAACCACAGGTCAATAGTCTTCCAGAGCTACCAATTAGATTAGAACAAGAAGCTAGTAAGAAAATAGGAACGCTTAGAAATCTCAGAACTGCCGTACAATGTACAATGATCAGTTACCAATTCAACTGAAACTCAAAGTCAAAATCAAATGAGCTACGCAATCAAAGGGATGTATCCTTTGACCTCGCTAACAATAAAAAGATGGAACTCTATAATTACTTTGATAGGTAAAAGAGGTAACCCATATTCATAAAATATTTATTTAAAAAAAAAAAGGACGCTAGATATGAGCAAATACTCTGAGACGCTAGGAACCAGTGATGTAAATCATCACTTGATATGCAAAGAAAATACACTTCACTTGGATTCCACATATGCCAGGAAATGAGCTACTTACCGATCAGCTTTATCTCAGACTCCATTGTCAGACCAGGTTCATAAGAACTAGAGCAGACATATTGCAATGCAGATAACCAGATTGCAAAGCCTCCATCTCCATCCTTGTCTGACATTCTCTCTACAAGTTCAGGATAACACAAATAGCATGATGCTATGGCAAGCAACAGAGGCTTCCAGAGCGAGCAAGGTTTACTCTGAACTTCTTTGAATCGAAAAAAAGCAGCCCTAGAAAATGAAAGTGCCAATGACTGCTTCACATCCTCGGTTTCAATCGTGTAACTGGGGACATGTAGAAGCATATGGACACAGGAGCAGGCCCTCCACGTTGCAGATGGATATTGAAGAATAGCGTCACTTACAAAAGCACCAATTCCTTCGAATATGGAACGTTTAGGCACAGCAGAAGTTGGAGATGGCATTGGTTTTGCAATAAATTCTCTCAATCCATACTTATTTTGGAGATCAACAACTTCCTGAATGCAGTCAAAGACTGACATATCTTCGGATTCCTCCCATGCATGCCCATCCACAATCAAATCGGTCCAAACAAATAATAAGTCAGATATTTTAAGCTCCTGAATTTCATTGCTTCCAGTAACAGACAGTATGATGGACCGTAGCAGCATAGATGCATCATCTATGCAAGATGGAGTGGAACTCTCACCTTCCTGATCCACACCATAATCATTGAGACAGCAATTAGTAATTAATATGAAATCCAAAAATTTTCTCATCTTTTCTCATCTTTAAATGAAAGTTTCCACTGCTTACTAGGTGAAAAAAGATATATCAATCTGAAATCCAAAAAGCAAAGCTGATTGATATAATAAATGCAGAGAGTTATTTGTTCTCTAACCAATGGATGCATGAATGGAAGCCAAGCCTTTTGCAAAAGAACAGAAAATGCTCTTCCGACAGCAGCTCGACTGGATGCCCACTTTTCACTAGATTCCTTCTGCTCATGCTCTTCAGCGAGAAAACTTTCCCAAGATTGAGCCATCACTGCTAATGCTGCAAAGCCCTTTTCAATCATCTATTACCAAAAAGTTCAATTCATTAACGGCGCCATTCTTCACTCATTGTGTTCATCAAGTAAACAAATCATTTGAAATAAAAGAGGCAATCTACTACACATGTTTGTATCGGACAAGCAGTAATATAAAAGATGTTGCTAGTGTTGGAAGCCAAATAATCATGGTCATCAAATCTTAGAAAAATCTCTCTTGAAACCATTAGATTTTGACAGACTAAGCATAAAATTTACAAGTAATTTGTTAGGAACCCATAAGATAGAACTCACCCTTACAAAACTGGCTTGCAAGGTGAGGGGACACAAGGGCCTATATAACCATTATATCTCTTATAATCTTTCCATGTGGGACAATTACATAATTTTATGTCACCACCCCACACCACCCAACCCCCCTCCCCCCCCCCCCCCCCCCCCGCCCCCCCGCGGGGCGATGAGCCACACACATGCAACTGAATAGATTCTAGGCCAAAACTTTCATTCAGGCACCATATCATACTCCATTCTTTAAATTGTAAAAATGTTAAACCCTAATGCAAGAAACAGAGAGAGACTGCGAGCGTCTTATAGGGATATATGCATACTTGTGGCCATGGCACCAGATCAGCAGGTATGCACTTAGAGATTGTGGTAACTAATGGCGTAACAATTGATGGGATATGAACAGCAACATTTTCATTTCCTGCCTCAACTACAGAACTGAGAAGCTGAAACAAGACGGAGCTATCTTCATCATCAAGACCAATCCTCCCAATCACAGCTTGCAGAAGAAGAAGCCAATCAGGTGGCATGTAGTCATTCTGAAGCCAGAAAACAAGAGACAAGGTCATAAATATAATAACAGTAGTACAGGTTACTATGGTAAATAAAAAGGATTGGTTTTCGCACTTACTTCAAGAAGCTCCGCAATTGCCCCAGCAGCAGAAACCCGCACAGGGTAACAAGATGTATCCCCATTATCTGGCATATTCAACGCGTTGAGCAATGAACAATATACATCTGCATTCATCTCCTGAAAATGAGAGGAGAAAAGGTCTATATTGTAAACCATTAAATAAAATGGGATATAGCATATAAGTGAAGCAAACGTTATAACAGCAAGTGAATTCTGTGAAAACTATAATGTAAATCAAGTAAGAAATTGTAATGTAGCATACAAATGAAGCAAAGATGTCACATGCCAAGTGAATTCCTAATCTGTTTATAGTATGAAAGATACGACTAAGATGATTAGATATCCGTATATTGAAAATGTTGCTTCTTACTTCAGGCAGACAAGAAGCTAACTCTCCAAGTACCCAGTTTGCAGGAGCAACTAAGTATGGTAGGCACACTGATGATTTATACAAGGGTAGTAACCGCGTCCGAACCAGAGTTGTGGTATATCTAGGCTCTTGCTCCCTAAGAAACTGCAAAGTGAAATACCAAATATGCTATATAGATTAATATTGGATCACATTTCACAAGTGAGTGAATTGACAGGATAAGGAATCCTTACATCTAGCAGACCACCATATCCCAGAAGAACACCAAAATAACTGTCACAGTAGCCACAGTAAGATAGTAAGGAAACTAGAGGTAAGTAAAGTACACTGACTGCAATATTAAAGGGCAAAGTTACATTATCAGATTTTCTGGGAATGAGGTAATATAAGAGAAACTCTGACATGGTAAAATTACTCCCAACATCCCATTTGTTTCAATGGAGGTTGGCCATTATATAACTCCCAGTTTTACACTCCAAGTAAGTTTAGATCAGAATTCTACGAAATCGAAATCAGCATTTTCAACTCACTCACTTGTTCAAAATTTCTGTTTGAGCTCCATTAGCTTCAGAGGGAATAGGAAACTTTGACAGAAATGGAAGAACCAAGAGTTCCCCAATAGAGCTACGCCGACTATTTCCCTTGTTCTTTTCACCTTTTTTCCTTTTTGACGAAGCTAAAGAACCATTGCTAGAAGTTCCTATTGGAGGACCCTGTAGGCACTAAAACTAGTGAAAAATAGTATGAATGTAAACGGCCAGATATATTTTGAGAATCACTACCAAGGAGAAACCTTTGACAACGAAATGACACCAAGTAAATTTATCGCACTTTTCCTGGCTGTAAACAGATCCTCCCTCCACCCAGAAACTTCATCCTGTATACAATAGAGATATGCTGAAATAATCATTACTCAAATAGTGAATGAATCTTATAACAAATCGGCATTAACTTGCATACAATTTCAGATGGAAGATTCTTCCTTATGAACTCATCTGCATCTTCTTCCCACTCTGAGATATCCTATTCACAGGCATTTGAATAGAGTACAGGAAATCAGTAATTTGAGAAATTTTGAGCAACTTTTGAACAATAGGTCTCACATTCATTTTCTTTTAGAATATTTACCTTTTCATTCATTACCAGTGCAGGAAAAATCGCAGAATCCAGCAGTGATGAAAAATGGGGTGAAACAAACCTCCATCCCTGTTTACAAAAATGAAAACGAGATCCCTTAAAAAGAGAACGTATTGTGCAGTCTGACCAACTAATGGGCCATACTGATATAATAACTTGGTAGACTACTTCTAGTCATAGATTTGCGTGAAGACCCAGATCAAATTGAATACTGTGATATAAATATCTTATAGTTACATAACTTACAGGGCCTGTCTCCAGAACATGTGAAATCAAGTCGAAAGCTAATGAAACAATCCTCTCGGATAAAAAATCAAGCTTCTGCATACACAATCATACTTTTCAGAATCTAGTATGACACTATGACCTCTGATGCAGAACAATAAATTAGAACTAATCATATAATATGGCTGGGGATGAGTAGAATAACAATCATACATAACGGGATTGAATCTTAACTACTTCAAATAAACCAATAAAACACGATATAATTATCAGTTCTGTAAGTAATAAATAAACCCAATCAGTAGCAATAACAAAGAATAATTGACCACTTAAAAAGAAAATGTAAAACAAAAACACATTAAATTTCAACTATACATCAAAAATTAGAAACTAAAGAGAATTTAGCATTACAAACAAAACAAGAGTGCCTATTGACTACCAGTAGGTCACTAAGATATTCAATAAAGACTTACACTGAGATTTTTGCTATATTTGACTATGCTTAATGCACTGTTTATCATGTCTGGCATTAACCTGAAAATGCAAGAGAAGAGAGAGAATGAAAAAAAAAAAGAACAACCATTTTATTTCAAGGAAAGGACATACCAAACTGCATGTATTACTTATCAGAATACTTCCGGTGGCGAGTAACTAGAGCACAAAAAATTTGCAAACTTCTCTTTGCAGTCCTCAACCTTACCAAGAACTCATTTCCAGTAGCAACCATAGAATCCAAACTCAGAGAACCAAGAATGTCAATTAGATCACGACACAAGGCCGGCAGAAGTGGAGCTAAATCAGATGGCATATAAGACCTCATCTACGAAAGCAACAGTACAACAACAATTATACAAGAAGGGAATGGAATAATAAAAATGACTAAATGTGAGAAAGTTCTAGCACCATCATAGAAGAATTTCCTATTGAAAATCGGGAGAGGGGGGGTGGGGTGTGGGGTAGGAATGTGAAGCAGCATTTGCCTTCAGTCCACAAAAAATACAACATTTAGCTATCATTAGATCAGAGGAACACTGAGATCCATTAATAAAAACGAAGGTCGTGTATCCAAGAGCAGCAATTGCCTCCAGTCCACATAAAATACAAAAGTAGCAATTCAGCTATCATGAGATCAGACGAACTCAAAGATCCATTAGCTACATAATGAACTACTTGCCTATAAGATGCCTTAGTGTAATCAAGTATCAATAACTTACCTGAATGGTCAAAAAGTGCACATATTTCAGATTAAACTTACAACATAATCCATAAAATTACTCTATTCAGTACTTATATCTAAATACTTCCTTCTACGAGCACTCTACATTACTTCATTTTTTTCTAATGCTTGCAACATTCCCTTAACATAGATTGTCCAGCAAGGCTAGGGCTGTGGTCAATGGTGGATTTATGACTAATTCAGTAACATATCATGCATATAGGTTGCAACTGATGAACCTTTACCGCATATTGCCAATCAGTATAAAAAATTATTTAAAAACAGAAACAAAACAAAACAACACAAAGAAAAGAGAGAGAAAGAGAGAGACAGGGAGAGATAGTAGTGTTACTTACAGAAAAGAAAATGCATTTGCATACAAGAAGAAGTGTCTTCTCAATTTCCAAGTCTCTTGTCGTATTGACTTTAGAAACCTATTTGAAACATAATTAAAACCCATTGTTATGAACGTGCAGCAAGCAATCAGCAAGAGGACTTAAGAAAATGTGAGGAGGAGAAATTACAACCTTTTCAACATATAGATGGAATACAACTAATAAGGGCACAAGGATTTCTTTTGCAATTAACTCCAGCTGCATTGGAACAGGCTCCTTCGCAACTTTAGGATTTAAAAAGTACTGCCACGAAGTTGTAAGCACAAGCCAAGTGAGAGGATATTGATATATATCATCTCAAGTATAATATTATATCACCCAAACAAATATATCCTTAAGCGCCTTGAAGGAGAGAACAACTTGATAAAGCAAATAATTACATAAATGGGAAGCAAAAACGGGAAAATTTATAAACAACTTTAATGTCTGCATTTTGTGGGTTCAAATTGTGTTTCCAAAAGTGTGTCTGAGGTTCACGTTATCATTTTTTGAAAATTGTAGCTAAGGGTCTGCCTAAATGCACACGTCTTAAAAATTATTCTGATCCTTCCACCAAAAACAACTTAGATCTTGCATAGAATGAGACCAAGTACCTGAAAAGGCCTAAGAAGTGCATGAAGAACTGTAAGGGCATTGATGGTATTCCATTGAGACTGTGCACCATTGTTAAAAAGGTGACTATTTTGGATAGCAGATCGAAGATCAGGCACAAGTTCTGGCCAGGAATTCTGCTTAACAACACTGGCTGATACAATAATACGGAACTGCAAACAAGTTACAGCATTTGCAAAAACATAAGTAATTCTTACAAAGCAAATTCTTTATGCGCAAGAAACAAGCAATGGCCATCAGAAACGAGCATACCGCTTCAATCAAAACTTTGAGCACCGCTGGCTCGACTTGGAGCAAAGTACACAGGAGCTGATCCTTGAACTCTTTGCCCACTTTCGAATGTGGACCACCGTCCTCGTCAATATTCCGCCTTGTGAGGTTCTTAAGGTATGTAGCCGCAGCAATCTTGACACCTTGATTCTCACCTTCTAAAGAATTAACAATTAAGGAAGCCGCATGGCATAAGCTCTTAACAGAATTAACCAATAGGAAAAACTGAATATTAACTCAGAATTTTTAGCTACGATGAAACTGAAATTAAAAATCAATATGGACTCAAAATTGAAGAGAGGGATATTATTGACAAAACCAAACTCATAGCGAAAAAAAATGAACATTTTTAGCTAAAAAAAAATAGAGACAATTCTTAGGCTTAAACCTTGATTCTGACCTACCAAAAAAAATGATGTCTTCAAATTTGCAGCGAAGTTGAAATAATGACAGCAAAATTTTGAACATTTAGCTCAAAATTTGTCATACGATTAAAGCTTGATTCTCAAATTCTACGAAACCGAAATTGAAAAGATCATTGGAATCAAACTTACAAAAGCACCTTATTTTCGATCAACAAACCCGAGCCAATACTCAAAGTTTGAACATTTAGCTGAAATTGTTTTCATTTTTAGTACAATTAAGCTCAAAAGCTAAATAGATTGGGCGAATTTGCAAGAAAAAGCGGGAAAGAGCAAGTACCGGAGGCGACGGAGAGGAGAGAGAAAGGGAATCCGGGAAGGAGAGAGAGGCGATCGAGGGATTCGGTAGCAGCTCGGACGACGGCGCAATCGGAGCTGAGCGTCTCGGTGAGGAACTGAGCGGTCTGAGGAGTCACCTTCATTTTCTAGGGTTTCGTTTTTGGTTTGTTTCCTCTATTCTTCTTTTTCTGCGCAGAAAACCCTAGAGGAGAAAGGAAGAAGAAAGGCAAACAAACAAACAAACTATTAAAATTATTGCGCGGGAAAGAGAGCGATTTTCTGCCCAGCAATACATACGGAGATTTTTTTTTTTTTAATTTTAATTTTATTTTTTATTTTTTTACATCGTTTCGTAAAATAGAGAGGGGTAAAAAGAGGGAACATTCCGTTTTTGAAAAAAAATAAAGTAAAAAAGGTGAGAAAGGATGACAGGCGTGGAACATTTCTGCAAGTTCAATGATGGAGATGCGGGGTATCGAACCCCGTACCTCTCGCATGCAAAGCGAGCGCTCTACCGTTTGAGCTACATCCCCCGTACATGACAATTCAAAATGGAATTTTATTTATTATATATTTATCTTGTGATTATGTTCAAACGTCACTAATAAAGCACAATCGTTCATGGAAATGGGAAAAACTGTAATATAACCCTTTTTATATACCTTATCAATGGAGTTTATTTTTAAACCATTTAAATATAATCAAATA